>CAUYTI010006302.1:0-12749 GCA_963575145.1 Galago senegalensis | reverse complement strand
AGAGTAGAATGTGAACATTTTAAAGCAATAACTGAGAAAATGACATGAAGGCTGTGTTGACCAGTTTGATGGAAGTATTTCAGAATGCATGTGAAAACCCCACACTGTACCCCAGAAGAGTATCAATGTACATAGTTAATATTCAATTAAAAAAAAAAAGAACTCTAAAAAAAAAAAAAGGATGTCTATGGTAAGTTTGAGCAACACATTTTTTGCTTTATATAGAGATTAATTAACAATAGACCACCCCAAATCTGCAGTTATATACAAATTGATTAATATACATCTTTTAAGTGAAACTATGTTCAAATGGCAATTATACTTAAATGCTTCATTTGAAAGCATTACCTCCCACACATGCAAAAGTACCTATTATTTTGCAAACTACACTAATTACTGTATATAATTTCAAGAGAGTATTCCTTCAGATAGAAAATTACAATACAAATATACTGAAACCACATAAATGAAATTATCTAGGCATAGAAAGACACCACGAATGTTATAAGACATTCCAAAAATATTTTCTGCAAGATATGAAGCAGGATTTTGACCAAAATAACTTCTCCAAAAGAGATGGCATCAACATTATTAAGAGTTGATGAGCCACTATACTTAGCAAACACATTATTACCAGTTTAACTTGAGAAAAATTTGGAGAACCAAAAATAGGGGAAAATGATTTGCCTCTTGAACAAAAAAGGTTTGCTAACTACAAAGACTGCAGGCCTGGGAGATTCTCTTCTGAAGAATTTGTTAACTAATTAGGGAGATTAACAGCCTGAACTAAATGGTGATGGTTTTTAGAATGATACCAACCTTGTCCAGTCACACTCATCATTTCTAATCAATGATGTGAATAAAGAGGTAGAGGGTATGCTCATGACGTCGGTGAATAGCATAGATTTCAGACTACGAGATGACCGAGCTAGGCGCTGAAAAACCATGCTGGAGAAGTGGGCTGGATCCAATGAGGGGAAATGTTAAAGAGAAGACCAATATTTAAGTCCACAAAAGCCAGTCCAAGCAAAACACGAAGATGTGGCTAAATAGCAAGTTTTGCTAAATAAAACTCAAGGAGACAAAGGTCAGCTTGATACAAGTCCAAAAAGCCAATTCTATTTTATGTTGCTTTAATAAATTCACATTATGTGGGAAAAAAAACATACCACACAGAATTTTCTTTGGAGAATACTAAAGAATGCTGTGTTAATGAAAGAGCTTTCATGACCAAATCAGTTTGGGGAAATTCCTGGTTCATTTAGACACGTTTATTTCATGCAGGAATACTCAAAGCCTATATGGTAACAATTGCTTCACAAACGCATTTGACCATGGAACTCTTCTTTTTGTAGAGTACCTCGTGAGGGTGGTGTTAAAGAGAACACCATGAGAAAATGCTGAAGTGCTATCTCAGGAGGCAATGAATTCTCTGCAAGTGGAATTCTGTTAAAAATAGAAGATATCCAAACATCTGTTGAGTGTTGGCCTAAACGACCATACGATTTCCTCCTATCCTCAGAGTCTGTAATTCTTGATTACCTAGAACTAACAAATAGCTCTAATTCCTTATGACACTTGGATCACTGTTTCTGGTGAGGGAAACTGCTCTAAGAGAACTAATACAGCAGTTAACAGAGTGATGGGAAAAAAACAGTTCCTCCAAACGAATACATGCTTCAAAATGGCTGAGTTTTCACCTACTTCAATCTACTGGCAAAAATATGTTAGCAAGAGCAATACAAAGACAACAGGCTGTGTGCTCAGGGGAAACACGAGAGGACAGCCTTGCCCTCCAGGGCTGTCCAGCCTCCAGCTTCTCCAACCACCACCACCCTACCCTCAACTTACAAGCTACTTATTATGTCCCACCTACTGAATACCACGTTTCTGGGACTGAGTGATGGTTATCACCTGATGGATGGCAGAGAACAAGTTTAAGTGAGAAGGTATTTTCCCACCTTTCAGGATCATGTAAACCAGCTCACACTCCAGAGTATTTTGCTGAACAATCCTCTCACCGATCAGGAAGATATAGACATAAATTCAAAACAGGCTTCTTTTCTTCAACTTGGGTTTGTCTGTCTATGCTTGTGTATGTGTTTGTACTTACAGAAATAGCCACAAACCTCATTTCTACCAATTCAAACGATGTTGTAAAGTAACATAAAATATTTTATTTAATCTCAATTAAGGTGCAAAGAGCTATTACCACAAATTCTAAATAAACTTCTCACTATCCAAAGCCCCACCAATTTTGGATTCCTTCAATTTGATTTACTAATTATGTTAAAACTGAAGTCTATGACATAAACATTGTACAGTATTTATTTTTATCCTGAGGTAACATAACCTCCCACCAAAAAAAAAAAAAAGGTTACCAATACAAATCACGTGACTTTACAAACTGTAACAGAAAAGTCTGTTAGTCTTTTATTTAAGGGAAACAGTCAAGCAATTTTGTAAAATTTCAGAATATTATAAGGGAACCCACTTTTGGTTATATAACTTGCTTTTTTACATTTTAAGTCAAAGTTATATGTCCCTTTCCCTCAGAATGTGTGTATTATACTAGTTAGGTGTGAATTTAAATTTCCAATAAAGTAATTTAGTAAAGATTGTTGCTCTTTTCACAAGTAGTTACTATTATAGTTTTGAAAATGCACTATGCTTACTAATAAATATCCTATAAACAGTTTGTCCTCCTTCTTTTAAACATCTGATATTTTAAAATTTTAACTTGTCTAGCTTCAAATTTTAAACTTAAAAATTTGTCTTTATCTTGCTGTGTCCTCAGAGAACACCATGGGAGCTATTTACCATAATACTTTGAACCATGTAGACATATATAAATATTTGTTGAGTGACAGAATAAATGAATGAATGAAGCTTCAATGCTGAAATTTACTCTTAAAGAGGATTGACAGACAAACTGACAGATCGATTGCAATTGCGCTTGATTATTTATATAGGAAGAACAAAATAAGTGAATAGTGGCTTAAAATTGCAACAAAAATAGCCTTTTTCTTTTCAAGCACATGAGATAGGAATTGCCAAGCATAAAGACACCATCAGGAAAATGAAGAACTTAATTTCAAAGCAAAAAGAGCATCTATTTCCCTGTAACATTAATAATGGGGCGTGGATAACATTTGCTTAGCAAGCTGAGGAAAAGGCCTGTTCTGCAACTCTATGGATCAGAGACTGATTAGACACTAACTTTTGCCCAGGAAAACAAGCTAATGAAATTTACCATCCAATTCTTATACAAAGTAACAGCAATGGCTGATTAGGGACTAAAAACTAGTTGCAACAACATTTTAATTACATTTCAATGCAAAACTATAAATTAATTTATCCAAATGAAATACTGTACTATATTGATATGCAAAATGGCTAATCAACCCACCCAGTACTTCAAGGAGAACAAAGGACTTCCTATTTAATATGTTAAAAAATGAATAAACAACTATCAACAAATTATTTCAAGGACACAAACATTTATTTCAGTCCAGAATCAATATTAAAACAGATCTCACCCTAGGACTTCCTAAGTTACTGTTTAGCAACAGAAAGCTCAGGATTTAATGGGTGAAGAGGTATTTCTGATAGTTGCTTCAATTTTTGAGCTGCACAAAGAGCAAAAGGTTTCTATAGGAGTGGAAGAGGGTTTTTTTTTTTTGTCTGTTTGTTCTTTATTGTCTATCCCATTCAGTCCCCTAAGCTCTGTTGAGCAGAGCCCAGACAGAAGCATTAATCTACCCATGGAGGTACTGATAGAGACATGCTTCTGTCAGAATATAAACTTGTTTAGGCTATGCACAGATTCTGTGGCAATTACCCTTTCTCAAATATAGAAATCATTCTTTAAATAGTGGCATTATTTCTCTTCTATTCCTTCCAGTAAACAGATGTACATCCACCTTTCAAGAAATCACAGTTATCAGAGAATAGAGCTTGTAATTCAGGGCTGGAACAAAGGAACTAGAATGTCATCACATCACAGGCAATTCTGCCCTCGCCAGCACATCCGGCACTACACCTCAGAGACCAAGTGGCCGAGGAAGCAGTTTCCAGTGAATCTGAATGCTATCAGTTCCATTCCCTCTTCTTAGGATGCATTCTATGTGTCTAGAAACCAGAGGTGACAATAAGACCTTACTATATCGGAAACTTTTTAAAGGTTAATGAATTCTGGCACAAAATAATGTCAGAGCCATAAACAACTCATAAATACAAAATCTAGGAAAACCAGAGAAATACTCATCGCACTTCCGAAAATGGTAGAACCTTGGCTGATAAAAACACCATGAACTTCTAAATTATTCTTTTAATAAACTTGGAGTGTTATACTATATATCAATATTTATGATATCAGCTAATGACAGTTCAGGGATGCAGAATGCAAAATGAAGTCTGCCTCAGTTCAATTGTGCGCTGCCTTGGTAATTACTTGTAGATTGAAAACAGGATTCAGTTCAACGTGGGTAACAAAGAAATCAGTTTCCAATTTGGCAAGGCAGACGTCTAATTAGCTGTCCTCTTCCCTTTTGTCATAAACCCATATCCACCTTCAGGTCGGTATGCAGAACATATATTGTGTTATTTATTTATTTGCTTGTGTATGGATAGAATTTGTAAGCAGAACAATTTTAAAAGCTCTCAAAGATGAGGAAGAAATGTATCTCCATCAAAAGCATTAAAAAATTAAATTTGTAAATGGCCACATAGAAATAAGTTTGCCTCACACAGTGAAGTTGACAAGTTGATGAAGACAATGGAGCCCTAAGAACCAAGTACTATGCTGTGGAATTAACAGAGTGGAGCACAGCAACAGGTAGTTTCTGTACAAGTGCCTATGTAACAAATGATACAAAAGTAAAAGGAAAGGATCTTAGATTCTGGCCCAAAGCCATAAAAACAAAGAAAGTTGCAAGTAAGGATCAAAGATGCAAGGTCTAGTCGTAACGTATTTCTAGTCTTAACATTTGACAGCAGTACCATTGGGTGCCTTAATGCTGCACTACCTAACTTGATCAGTCCACTAGTCTAAGAGTCTCATAATACCAACATAGACAATACTTCAATGTATATGTTCCAGTGACCGCTTAGGACAGCTAAAACTATGTCTTTTGCTTGCTTCCCTGCTTTAACTCTCAAAAGTCTTGCACGTAGCATTATATGTTTTGAGTGAATATGTTGTTTCCTACTACTAGTTTTTAACCCTCTTCCTCCTCCTCCTCTTGATTTTGTAAAATTGAAATACTACTTGTGTAGCACGAAGGCTGTCCAGAAAATATCTAGTGATGTAATATGAAAAATAGAGCCATATGTGGCTAGATGCTTTCTGGACAGCCCTCATAAATTTAACTCATTTTATCTTCAAACCAGGCTTATTAATTAAATGTGATTCACAAATAAGGAAATGAAGACAAGAGCGGCTTGTTGGCCCAAAATTGTCATGGTCGTACATAACTAATTTGTGGCTGAATCAACATAAGAACTCGCTAAACAAGATTGTCACTGTATGATCTAGAACAAGTCCTTTTATATAGTGTAACCTCAATTTCTCATTTTTAAATATAGATAATAGTACCTAATTTAGAGTCTTACATAAATATTCGATAAGCTAATGGATGCCTGGCACAGCATATTCACTAAATATTATTTCCCTTCCTAAGGTCAAATGTGTTTGCTAATGTCAAGTTTAACAAATTAAATATATATTTTTGTTGCAGGACTCCCAGGAGCCTTTATGAGACAAACAGATTATGTACCATTTCTCCAAACAACCATTTTTTCCTCAAGGGATATCTATCATTAATATTTTGTGGAATGCTAATATTCTATAGGACACATTTTGGGAACCCTGGTGTAGACCATAAAACACTTTGGTGATTATGTGAAATGGATCATTTTGATACGAGTATTAAATCACTGGTTTAAAGGTCCCATTCTGATGACCCTAATGACCTTTCTGAAATAACCCAAAATATCTAAAACATAGAAAAATCACAATTACTTGAAAAGGGAGCCCCAAGTTTGCTTAGACAGACACTGGAGTGGGTCTATTTTATTGTAGTCTATGTGAAGGCTGGGTACATTGTATGATTATTTTTATGTCTGAAGTAAAAATAGAGGATGGTTTCAAAAGAAGAAAAGTTCTTAGTGATTCTGCCCATTTTTGGCCAATGTGCTAGCTACATCACCTTTTCTATGGTTTACTATTATATGGGTCAAATCTTCAGGATAGTTAAGAGAAAAAGAAGCACACAGGAGGCTTTTTCTTTTTCTATTTTAGAAAACTGGAATCTTGTATGTTACAATGTACGAACTCTTGTTCATTCAATAAGGTATTGACTGCTAAAACTATGCTCCAATGTGTAGGAACTGTGACCCACATATGTGTTAATCAAGTCAACAAATATTCAATACCCAATTCTGGGTTCAGCAGTGCAGTTTGTGAGCAAACATACTTGAGCAACTTGCAATCTTGTAGGTGAGACAAAACATACATGGAAAAAGAGGAGGAGGAGGTAGGAATAATATCCAACAGTACATGATGAAGAGCTAGATCTTGAGGTACAAAGTTTAATTGCAATATGAACCCAGAAAAAGATCATTGAGCATCACGGCCTGGAGTTGGCACTTAAACTAGACCTTGAAAGCCTGTAAGATTGTCACAGGGCTGCTGTAATCAAAGCCAGTTCCATCACCCCCTAATGTGCACCAACTGTCAAGGGAGTGCTAGGGCCACCCTTTTCTTTCGGGAATAATAGAAGCAATGCAGAGATTTTTGCTTCTTTGCCTCTCCTTTCTGCAATGAATAGTTGTATCAGCTAAAGATCTTCAAAACCAGTAGTTCTCCCCCGCCAAGTCAGGGTGAGACTCTGGCTGCTTGTCTGACCAATAAAGAAACCACAAAAAAATACCAGCCATAACAACAATGTAAGGGTTAGAGCTGCATAAGAACAATTCAGCATTAAGAGAATCTACATGAGCTTGTGTGAAAAGACAAGTGCTATTTTCTGCTTGAGTCTGTGACTGGTAGAGAATCACTCAACCCTATGATTGTATTATTTATACAGAACTCACTAGGGCACCATCTGGTGCTAAGCTAACCGCAAAAACAGGAAAATCAAACCCAAAGCCAATTGTCTTCATTGGAGTTCTCACTAATGACCTGTTCCTTGCCAATATTCCAACTGATCACATTCTAGTTTGAAACAGGAAAAGACATTTAATGTTTTAGAGGGAGGTCTTAAAGGGAATTTAGTTAGACATACCCTTGAAAAGATTTGGTACCTATCTGGATCTTCTCAGTTGAAAGGGCACTGCCCCTATTTCAGGTCTTATTACATCTTATTAAGTTGTCAGATCAAGTTCATAATGTCCCATCTCAGTAGCCAGTCACCAACAGATAAGGGTTAAAGGTGATCTTGCAAGATTATGTCCTGGAGATGGATACTTAAGCCAAAACTATGAGGAAAATTCTGCTAAAGTATAAAAAACAAACTAAAAAATATCCATGCTGAAAATTATTCCAGTTACTAATTATTTTAAAATCCCACATTTTTAATCTCAATAAGTTATTGTCTTTGAGGTATCAGATTCAACACTGCAAATATATTTTCCTTTGTGGTCAAATTTATTTTTTTATTTTTTATTTTTTTTGCAGTTTTTGGCCGGGCTGGGTTTGAACCCACCGCCTCCAGCATATGGGGCCCATAGCCCTACTCCTTTGATCCACAGGCGCCGCCCTGTGGTCAAAATTTTTATAACTATAATGCAGAAGGTAGGTGTGTGTTTAATTTATATACTCCTAATTTTAAAAAACCCAATTATAAAAATGTCCCTTTTCAGTTCTTACTGGCTTTTCCTAGATCCTCTCTGCACTAATAATTTTCTTTTCGACAGAAATATTGTAAAATGGTACCGTAAATTAAGTTGCTGTCAATATTATAAATTCATCAGGACAGCTGTGTACATTGTTAACCTCTTTTGTTTGCATTTGGAACTAACATTGCAAGTCTCAATGGCATCTCAGTGCATAATCAGGTGCCTTGGTTTCCATGCTGGTGTCTAGAGTTCTCTTTGGCTCACGGTATGATTTTTCTCATTTTTAAGGTTCTATTTTATTAAAACCTTTTAGATATTTTGAAAATTCCAAGATACAGCTTAGGATTACTCCACTAAGCCTAATAGAAGAAGGAAGATTTATGTAAGAGTGGGTCCATGAAACATCTTTCCATAACTCAACCATCTGATTTCCAGAATTATAGAGGAAAATCCTTGTTTAATGTAAGATTAAGACATAACTAGTCAAAACTAGATTGTAATACACATTTCAAGATACAAATAAATCAGCAATTTTAATTAAGAAAGTTCATTTGTGTCACCACAAGGGATGTTAGAGAAAGAGATGGTAGGGTTTGGAGTCATCTAGGTTTGACGCTTGACTATGCCACTTATCAGCTTTGTCCCTTGAGTGAGGTACTTAACCTCTTTTAGAGGTCAGTGGTATCCTCTCATATGTAAAAAAGGGCTTTGTCCCTACTCCTAAGATTTGTTTTGTGGAAACTAAATGGGATAATATTCAGAAAAATCTTCCCACAGTTTCAGGGACATTGTAGGTCTATAAATAAGAGTCCAATATTTTTTTCACAGTTACTCCCCCAAATCATCCTTAATTCTGCAAAAGGGATGTGATTTACATGTAGCACACCAGTGATTACAAAAGTTTAAGGAAACTGAGATCTGTCTCTAACTCCATCCCTTCGATTTATGACATTGTCAGATGCCCTTCACAAACTTCCAGCCCTCCTTGGATCTCATCTGTCACTGGATAACTGCAGTCTAGTCTTCATAAATAACAGCTGCTTCTTCCATTTAAAAGGTCCAGTTCCTTCCATTGTCTACCATATCTCATGACACACAAAAGGAAATGTCCAATTTCCTCACATTAAATAAAAAAATTATATTATTAAACAAAGTACTATCAGCAAACAGAATATTCACAATTGAATGACTTAATCTAGAGCCACACCAAGGATGAAATAACTAGAAAGAGAAAAAGTAGACAGGGAAATGCACTGCTAAAAAACTGCATTTTAGGTACAGGAAAACTAAACATAACAAACAACTGGAATAATTAATAGTTGCTTTCTAGCAACATCTATGAACTAACCTTAACTAATTCATTTTTTTCTGTCTGTAGCAATGACAAAAAGAAACTATATTATTCATCTTCAGCAACTAAACTACAAACAAAAATCCTGTTGGCTCCATTTCTAACATATTCACTACAGTCATTTATTTAACTACATTTGGTATAAAGAAAACATTTTCTGGGAATGTTTTCCCTTTTCTTCTGTGTGTAGATATTTACTTCTTATGGGAATTTCATATGAAACGTACAAGAACGCAATGTTTGTTCTTTTGTGATTTACTTCTTTCATAGAGCATGATGTTTCTAAAGTTCAACCCTGTTGTAGCATGTATCAATCTATCATTCCTTTTCTGGTATTTTTTATTTCAAAATACTAAGGTGGTACAAATGTTTTTCTTACATGGATACACTATATAATGCTAAAGCCAAGCCTTTCAGTGTCTCCATCACTTGGATAGTGTTCACTGTACCCATTAGGTAAGTTTTTATCTCTCACTTCCATTCTATCCTCCCCACTTCTTAGTTTCCAATATCCTTTGTCTTTTCATGCCCATGTGTACCCATTAGTGAGCTCCCATTTATTAGTGAGAACATGTAGTGATTACTTTTACATTCTTGAGAAACTTCACTTAGGATAATGAACTCCAGTCACATCCATGTTGCTACAAAAGACACTATTTCATTCCTTTTCATGGCTGTGTAGTACTCCATGGGGTGTGTGTGTGTGTGTGTTTTCTGTTTGTATACATTTATTTCTTATGGGCATTTCATATGAAATGTAAAGTCTCACAATGTTGCTGTACACATACACACACACACACACACACACACACACACACACTACGCAATTTTGTTAATCCACTCATGACTTGATGGGCACTTAGGTTGATTCTGCATCTTGTGATTGTGAACTGTGCTGCAAAAACATTCAAGTGCAGGTAGTCTTCTTGACAAAATGATTTCTTTTCTAATGGGTAGGTCCACTTTCTGTTTTTCTATTTCTGTGGTATCAGCTGTAATGTCACCTTTTTCATTTCTGATTGAGATTATTTGAGTCCTTTCTCTTTTATTTCTCATTAATTTTTCTAGTGGTATATTGATTTTGTTTACCTTTTCAAAGAACCAACTTTCCCCCATTAATCCATTGTATTATTTTTCTTTATTTCTGTTTCATTTAATTTTGCTCTGAGCTTTGCTATTTCTTTTCTTCTGCTGGCTTTGGGTTTGATTCCTGGGGGCATGTTCTATGGTCTCAGTTTCATAATCTTTAACACAGAATAAAATATATCTTGTAGGGTTGGCTTGATGATGAAATTAGACCACATATGGGACAATGTTTGTGAACTACAGAGAACAATACAAATGGAAGAGGTTATTTTTGACAATAGGAAGGCAGTTTGGTGCACACATAATTTGGAACTAGAAAATTCTGTAGGCAACTGTATTCCACTGTGGGGGAATCCCAAAATAGCAGAAACTTTTCTTTCTAAGGACTCAAAGCTAGTGAACAGTCTCTCTCCTTGGGACCAAGCTTGAGGCATGTGGAAATCCTAGATCCTAGTTCACCTTCTTCAAAATTCCTCACAGACACCAAAAACTTCCATCACCCTAACACTTCTCATGAAGAACCTGTTGAAATCAATAATAATGCAGCAATCTCCCATGAATTCCCTCTGAGATGGATTCTTTCCTGGGGACATTTCCCCACCATGGCAGCTACACCCTCATGCATCTGTCTGAGGAATGTTGCTGCAAGAAATTATACTGACCCACACCAGGAAGATTTATGTGGGCTTTCATTTTGGGGGGAGTCTTATTTTTCAGTTTTTTTTTTTTTTGGTCTGGGGCTGGGTTTGAACCCGCCACTCCAGTATAGGGGGCCAGCACTCTACTTCTTGAGTGACAGGTTCTGCCCTTTGGGGGGAGTCTTTATCTGACCTGACACCAAAATTCTAGATATGTTCCTCTGCTGAGAACAAAGAATTCCCACTCAGAGCCAGTGCAGGGAGATGTGAAATTGGGGAGGGGTATTTGCAACAGAAAAAGGATGGTTCTAAACTGCTAGAGAGCTAATCAGTTCTCTGGGCCAGTGAAACCCAAGCATCATTCCCTATCGAAGAAGTAGGCCACTAAGAAACAAGAGGTTCCTGAGGCCAATTTCAGAAGCTAGAGTGGTAAACCCACCAAGGACTTCTCACTGCCTTTGGAATCAAATCCAAGCTTCGTATCATGACCCATGAGGGCCTGAATGATCTCAACTTTGTTTGCTTTTTTAAGTTCAAATTATATATTCACTCCTGTCCTACCTCACCACACTCCATGCACACTGGCTTTCTTTCTATTCCTTAGACCTATCCACTCATTCCAAGGGTGGAGCCTTTGCACCTGCCATTGTTCCTTCTGTCTGGGACCCTCTTATCCCCTATAATTCCCTGGCTGAGTTTTCCCCATCACTCACCTTTTGACTCAAATGTCACCTTGGAAAGACCTTCTTTGATGACAATCTTAATGTTTCTAAGCTTTCCACAATCACCACTACCAAGTCACTCTAATTATCTTGTTTTATTGTCTTCACGGCATGAATTACTATTTGAAACTATCTACTTTACTTATAAGAATTAATTTACATATTATCTGTCTTCACCATTATAGAATTTATGGAGAAGTTCCTTGCTGGCTTTACAAACCACTACAGTTCTAATGCCTAGTATACTACCTGACACACAGCAGGTACTGAATACATGATTGTGAAATTTTGAATGATTTAATGCATATGTAGGAATATAAGAAATGGTGATTTGTAAAGCTATTTGGAATATTAACAAATGAAACAACCTATAATGTGATGCAAAGTACCACTGAGGGTAGAAATGTCTAATTTATAAGATGTGTTATAAGATTAGTAGAATAGGAGAAAGGGAAAGGTCACAGAAATGCCAATTAGTTAGAAGTCTGCTGACATAATTCTGTAGCTACTCCAGAAAGAATGACACTTAAAACACTAGCTTGAGCAGCAATGCAACAGTGCAACTCCACACTTTACAAATAGGCTTAGCACTAGTTCAGTCTTAATTTCTAAATATTACTGTCGTGGATTGGGTCATGGTCCTACATTTAGTTAATCTGAGGTTAAAGATTCGCATGGTTGGATATACTAATTCAGAGTAATCAAGTATTGATTTTGTCTTTTAGCAACAATGAAATAACAACACATGGTTTTTATTCAGCACCCTGTGTTTTCTCAAATTCTGAATCAGTGAATAGTTCATTTAAACAGTTGTATTGAAATGTATAGTTGAAATATTATTCCTAGGCTCAGCGCCTGTGGCTCAAGCAGCAAAGACGCCAGCCATATACACCTAAGGTGGCGGGTTCAAATCCTCAGCCCGTGCCCGCCAAACGACAATGATGGCTGCAACCAAAAAATGGCCAGGCATTGTGGCGGGTGCCTGTAGTCCCAGCTACTTGGGAGGCTGAGGCAGGAGACTCACTTGAGCCCAGGAGTTGGAGGTTGCTGTGAGCTGTGATGCCATGGCACTCTACCCAGGGGGATAGCTTGAGGCTCCATCTCAAAAAAAAA
>CAUYTI010006300.1:0-39683 GCA_963575145.1 Galago senegalensis | reverse complement strand
TAGTACTTATGTTGCATAACCTTTCTCAAAACATGGAGAAAGAAGGAATCCTCCCAACACATTCTATGAAGCAAGTATCCCCTGATTCCCAAACAAGGAAAAGACTCAACAGAAAGAAAACTATAGACCAATATCATTAATGAATATTGATGTAGAAATACTTAATAAGACCCTAGCAAAGTTTTATACTTGAGAGACCTGCCTTTTCAAATCAACTTGCCAATAATTATTTTTCTTATACATAATTATAATTTATTGCAATTCTGATTATAGGAAAAAAGGGGATACTTTAACACATCATTTAAAATATAGATTTAGAATCTACAGAAGTAGATTTAAAATGACAATGACTTACTAATTTCCATATCTTCTCTTTGTGTAACATGTAACAGTATTATTTCTCAGAGAAGATCAAAACCATTTGGGATGGACCTCCCATTAAGATCATTGATGGATTTTTGATATGTGATGCTTTTAGGGTCTTTCCAATTTGTTAGGTTACTGTTATTTTAATATCACAGCAGACTATTATGTTACTTATATTTATTCACTACATTATTATGGCATGGATTTCTTAGGCTATATTTATCAATTGTTACAGAAAACTCAAAATGACTTAAACATAGGAATTAAATTAGATTGTAAAATTGCAATTTCGGATGTAGAATGAGTTTTGTTTGGACTTAATCTAGCAGTGTGGTCTCACCTCTGTAATTTTCTGGGAATCTCTCCTGTCTGTGTTACTACTTTAATGATTTGGTAGAAAAATGGCTCTAGCTTTTTTAAACCTTTCATTTGACAAGGCTGTATCTTGCAAATTAATTCTGATCTCTTCCTCTGGTTTCTTTTTAATGAGGAAGATTTTTATCCATAAGTATCCAGAGTGCTTTCCCTTGTCTGTCATTGACCCAAATTGAGTCACGTTTCTATTCATGAACTATCCATCAGGCTTAAGACTAGGTTTTGATATATCATCAGCAAATGAGAAGATTAAACACGATTGCCTGTGTTTTAATCAGGACCTACCCCATGGGCTTGAATCAATTCTCCAAATTATAAGACACTTAAACCAAGGAGGGATGTTCATAGTATTATTGAAAATGACAAAAATAATTATACTGTCTTTAAAAAATATTTGTACATACGCTATCTCATACATGATTACAATTCTTAATATAAACCCTTTTCAGTTGCCTTGACCATACTTCTATTAACTCTTCTAACCCTTCCATCATTATTGGAGTTATACACATATGTGACAAAATATTCTCTTAAATATCTTTGGATTCTGAAGAAGCAGCTGTGTATGTCAAGAAATGCCAGCCATGAACAGACAATTTATTTCTGTACTTTGTGAAAAATAGGTAAGGGAGAAAAAGTTAATCTCTCTATTTCAATCAATTTAGTTCATGAAAAATAAGTAATTAATGTAATGCTATTCACACAAAACCCCACTATTTCAATATCCTACAGCTGAGAATTTGTATGCTAAGTGATCAGACTAAATCAGAGTTTATTTAATCATTAGAGCCATGTGAAAATTTGCATAGATTTCTGCTATTCATTTGATTATTAGTTGTGTTTAAGTTGCCAAAATAATGACAAGATCACCTATGTAGCTTTTCAGATTTGTAGATGTAGATTGATATTTTTTTCTGAGGAATGTTCCTTTGTTGTTTAGTCATTAGAATTTATGCTTTTTATTTTGCTTTTTCAAATTTCAGAATGTTGGGCGGTGCCTGTGGCTCAAAGGAGTAGGGTGCTGGCCCCATAGGCTGGAGGCAGCAGGTTCAAACCCAGCCCCAGCCAAAAACTGCAGAAAAAAAAAAAAAGATTATTTTCAGAACGTTTTGGTTACATAAGGTTTTTTTGGTACAGTTTGAGTCCAAGTTATAAGTCTTTCCACCATACCTGTGGGAAGGACAGGTGCATCATACCTGTGATTTTATTGTTTCCCTACTACTCCTCTCACCTGTTTGCTTTATTTTGCATTTTATTATCAAAGGTGCACATGGGTGCTGATTAATTAGTTCTAATTTAATAGTGAATAAATGTGGTGTTTATTTTTCCATTCTTGTAAAATTTCACTTAGAACAATGGTCTCCAAATCTCTTTGTATCCATGCTAGCATTTTGATAAAAGCCATTCTCACTGGAATTAGATGATACCTCATTGTAGTTTTGTTTTGCATTTGCTTAATGATTAGAGATGTTGATTTTTTTTAATAATATGTTTGGCCATTCATCTATCTTCTTTTTAAAGGCTCTGTTCATGTTTTTGTCCATGTTGTTATGAGGTTGTTTGATTTTTTTCTTTCTTATTTTCTTGAGTTCTTTATACATTCTGGTTATCAGACCTTTTTGGATGTATAGCATGGAAATATTTTCTCCTTCCCATTCTCCAGGTTGTCTGTTTGCTTTATTGATTGTTTCCATGGCTATGGGAAACTCTTTAATTTAATTACATCCCATTTGTCAATTTTTGTAGTTGCTGTGATTGCTTTTGTGGTCTGGTTCATAAGTTCTTTTCCTAGGTTGATGTTTATAAGAGTTTCCCAATTTTTTTCTGAAACTCATTATTGTTTCATGCCTAAGATTTAACTCTTTATCCATTGTGAATTAATTTTTGTCAGTGGTGAGTAGTACAAATTCTGTTTCCATCTTCTATGTGTGGCTATCCAGTTTTCCCAGCATCATTGTGGAATAGGGATTCCTTTTCTCAGTGTATGTTCTCTGCTTTGTCAAAGATCAAATCTCAATATGATGAGAATGGTTTTATATCTGGGTGTTCTGCTCTGACCATAAGTCTACATTTCTGTTTTTGTGGTACTACCATGCTGTTTTGGTTACGATAGCCATGTGGTAAGCTTGAAGTATTGTTAAATGATGCTGCCTGAGTTTCCCTTTTTCTTGATTTTGCTTTGGCTATTTGGATTCTTTTTTGGTTCCATATGGAGCATAGAATTTTTTTTATAATTAGCATAAGATTTTTTATTAGATCATAACTGTGTACCTTACTGCATTTATGGGGTACAATGTGCTGATTTTATATACAATTTTAAATGCTTACATCAAACTGGTTAACATAGCCTTCACCTCACTTATTTAAGTGTTGTGTTTAGACATTTATACTCTACTTTTAATATATTTGATATGTACCCTTGCATTATGCATGATATGTGAAGTCACACTGATTACTCTCCCTCCGCCTGGCCATCCCCCTTCCCTCCCATCTCTCTCCTCTTCTCTTCTTCTTTCTGGGCTATAATTGTGTTTTATCATTCATATGAAAGTGTGAGTGGTTATATGTTGGCTTCATAATAGTACTGAGTACATTGTGTACTTTTATTCCATTCTTGAGATAATTTACTAAGAAGAATATGATACAGCTCCATCCATGTAAACATAAAAGAGGTAAAGTCTCCATCTTTTTATGGCTGCATAATATTCCAATGTATACATATACCACAATTTGTTAATCCATTCATGGGTTGATGGGCACTTGGGCTTCTTCCATGACTTTATAATTAGGAATTGGGCTTCAATAAACAAATGGTGCAAATGTCTTTCTTGTAAAATGATTTTTGGTCATCTTGATATATACCTAGTAGAGTAATTGCAGGATCGAACAGCAGATCTACTTTTAGTTCCCTAAATTCTCCTAAATCTTAGTTCTCCAGATTCTTTCCAGAAGAGATGTATTAGTCTGCATTCCCAGAAGCAGTGCAGAAGTGTTCCCTTCTCTCCATATTCATACCAACATTTATAATTTGGGATTTTTGTGATGTGGGCTAATATTACTGGAATTAGATGATATCTTAAAGTGGTTTTGATTTGCATTTCTCTGAAGATTAAAGATGATTAGCATTTTTTCATGTATTTGTAGGTCATGCACCTGTCTTCTTGAGAGAAGCTTCTTCTGTTCAAGTCTCTTGGCCACAATGAAATGAGATCACTTGTTCTTTTTTTTATTAATTAGTTTCAAATCTCTATGAATTCTATGTATCAAACATTTATCAGAAACGTAACCTGTAAATATCTTTCCCAATCTGAGGGTAGTCTGCTTGCTTTACTGTGTTGTTGACTGAGCAGAAGCTTTTTACTTTGATCAGATCCCAGTAGTATAATTTTGGTATTGCTTCAACAGCCTAGGTTTTTCCTCATAAAATATTCTCCCAGGCCGATTTCTTTATGTGTTTTCCCGGCATACTCTGCTAGTATCTTTATGTTTCATGTCTTAAATTTAAGTCATTTATCCAGTGAGAATCAATTTTTGTTTATGGTGAAAGGTGAGAGTCCAGTTTCTGTCTTCTACCCATTGCCAGCCAATTCACCCAGTGCCATTTGTTAAATAGTTAATCTTTCCCCCAATTTATGTTTTTGATAGGCTTATGAAAGATCAAGCTAGGTTCATCTCTTGGTTGTCTATTTTGTTTCATATATCTACCTCTCTGTTTTTGTGCCAGTATCATGCTGTTTTGATCATTCTTGATTTATAATATAGCCTGAAGTCTGGTAGTGTGATTCCTCCTGCTTTGTTTTTATTTCTGAGTAATGTCTTGGCTATTTGAACTTTTTTTCTGATTCCATATAAAACTAAGTACTATTTTTTCCAAATTTGTAAAGTATGACAGTTGTGCTTTAATAGGGATTGAAGATATCTAAAATATGATGTTGGCATTTTAATGGGGATTATATTGAATCTACAGATCACTTTGGATGGTATTGACATTTTAAAAATATTGACCCTGCCATTCAATTAGCATGATATATATTTCCATTTGTTTACAACCTCTGTAATTTTTTTCTTTAGTAACTTTCAGTTCTTACTGAAGATGTCTCTTACCCTCTTGGTTTACGATATTTCTCAGTGTTTTATTTTCTTTGTTGTTATTGTGAGAAGTGGTGAGTCTTTGCCTTGATTCTCAGATTGGCTGTTGTTGGTGTATAGGAATGCTATTTGTGTATATTGATATTATATCCTAAGACTCTGCAGAATTTATTTAGCAATTCCAGAGTTTTTTTGTAGAATTGTTGGGATTTTTAGATATAAGATCACATGTTCAGCAAAAAGTAATAATTTGACCTCTATTGTATGTATTTAGATATACTCCATATTCTTTTCTTGTAGATTGCTTTGGCTAGGACTTCCAGCACTGTGTTGAATAGATGTGGTGACAACTTTGTCTAGTTACAGATCTACACAGGAATTCTTTCTATGTTTTCCCCATCCAGCATGATATTGGCTTTAGGATTTGTACATGGCTTTTATAATTTTGAGGCATGTTCCATCTACACCCATTTTGTTAAGACTTCTTATCATGAAAGTTTGCTGAAGTTTGTCAAATGCTTTCTTTGTGTTTATTTATTTATTTACTTACTTATATTTTGAGACAGAGTCTCACTCCCTTGTCCTGGGTGGAGTGCTGTGGTGCCATAATAGCTCACAGCAACCTCAAATTCTTGGGTGCAAGAGATCTTCTAGCCTCATCCTCCCATATAGCTAGGAGCACAGGCATGCATCATCACACCTGACTAGTTTTTCGATTTTTAGTAGAAGTGGGGTCACATTGTTGCTCAGGCTGGTCTCCCACTCCTGAGTGCAAGTAATCCACCTGCTTCTGCCTCCTAGAGTACAGACATGAGTCAGCATGCCCAACAAAGTGCAATACTTATTTATTTATATTCTGTTTGAAGGATTGGTCCAGTTCTGTCAGTGTGGTGTTGAAGTCCCCAAATGTTATGATATTGCCGTTTACTACTTTGTTTAGGTCAACTAGGGTTTACTTTATATACCCACGTGTAACCGTGCTAGATGCAGTTGTTTTCATGAAACAGAATCTCCCTTTCTTGTCCCCAGTAGAGTGCCATGGCCTTGTGCCTTCATAGCTCACAGCAACCTCAAACTCTTGGACACACGATCCTCTTGCCTCTGCCTCCCAAGTAGCTGGGACTACAGATGCCAGCCAAAATGCTAGTTTATTTATTTATTTATTTTGTTGTTGTTGTTGTTGTTTGTTTCTTTGTTTTATAGAGATGGGTTCTTACTCTCACTCAGGATGATTCTGAACTAGTGAGCTCAAGTGATTCACCTGCCTCGGCTTCCCAGAGTTCTGGGTTTATAGAAGTGAGCCACCATCCTGCCTAGATGCATAAATACTTAGAATTATTATGTTTTCTTATGGAATTGTTTCCTTTACCATTATATAATGATCATTCTTGTCTTTCCTTTCTTTTGTTTCTTTGAAATCTATTTTTTTCTGATATGAGTTGGCTATCCTAGATTTCTTTTGCTTTGCATTTGCATGGGACATTGTTTTCTATTGTTTCACCTTGAGTTTGAATATCTTTGTGGGTTAGTAGAGTTTTCTGGAGATAGCAGACATTTGGCTCATCTATATATATTACATATATATATATATATAAAATCCATTTTGCCATATTATCTCTTTTGAAAAGGGAGTTCAATCCATTCACATTTACTGGGGGAATATTTTTCTTATTTGCATGTTCAAAGTAATATTTAGAATCACTGTGAAAAACAAACATATTCATTATGTTATAAGTTTTGCTGGATTTATTTTCTCAAAATACTGAATTTTTTAATGGGTGAAAACTCTGCTCTTATAAGCTAGTAGAAAAATAATTCCCCTTTGGTCTTAGGAAAACCATACAATTCTGTTTGTTTTAGTGTCCAGTGATCTAAAACAAACTAATAGATAAATAGCAACAAAATCAACAGACCCCTTGGTAGCCATGAAAAATCTTCCATTTGTTTAAAATCATTTAATTATGTACAGAGATTTTAAATCATGCTAATACTCAAGCAGAAAATTTGCATTATTTTTATGTAGAAGGAAGAACTTAGATAATGGAAATGTGTTATCACAACTCAGTGAACATATTTTCTTTAAAGTGGTTATAACAGTGTCCTGCTATTCGCCTAATAAATGACACACAATTGCCTAATCAAAACCTCATGAATTAGAGATTAAAACCAGACACAAAATTTAAACATTCGATAATTCAGTGGGCACAAGTATTCTTAATAATTATTCTCCAGCAACAGGGTTACGGTGTATTAGCAAATATCTAACTACATGTACTTTGATGGGCAATAATACCTTTAAAGATCAGGATTAACACTCTCTTACTCTCAAATATTGTACCATGTGTTGGACATGAAAAATGGTACTGCATATGTCCACCTGTACCTTCCTGTTCCCAGCTCTTAGAAGGAAGGGGAGGAACTTCAGGGTGGACCAATCCCTTCTGCTCTTCTCAGACTATACTTGGAAATGGTTGTAATTGTGACTAACTTGGAAAGGTGGCTGTGGCTCCAACTGTTCATTCTGGCATTTAGAAAATATTTTACAGTGGGGGTAGCTTCTGTTAGCAGCCTGCCTGATAGCCTCGTCTGTCAGCTCCCATGGAAAATAAATGGCTTGTTTCCACACAATGTGTGACTGTCATCACCCTGCCCAAACATTTTGTTATAATCTGTGTGGTTCACAACTGAATGCTTTTATTTTTTTGTGATGTGGGTGTCTGTATGTCAGTGATTTCCACTTTCCATATTTATTTCATTGGAACTGGTCACCTTTGGTATTTTTTTAAGCACTTTGCCTAGAGATGGGTAAAAGAAAAATGAAATAATTTAAAGCTATATGCAAGCAATTATATGATTATAAAGAAAAATGACTTCATTGTTATTTTTTGGCATAGTTAACGAAAACGTACACTATCGCGCACTATGGGAAAATGTACACATCTAAATTCAAATTTATAGTATATTTTTGAGACATAAACAGTTTTCTTTTTCTAAGTATTGGCTGTCTAAAAAAGAAATGAATAAATCATTTCTAATATAAATAACTGTAGTTTTTATATAAATAAGAACATTTATTTTTATGTTGTTTTTATGTTATGGTGTTTATTGCTTTTCCGAACAAATTTTATTCCACTTCTCTTTTATAAATTATCTTACCAGCCCTCTGTTAGCACTATGTTTAAGATCTAGTGAGATGCATACTTACTTAAATTATCCCTGGAGCAGAAGGGATTGGTCCACCCTGAAGTTCCTGCCCTTCCCTCTAAGAGCTGGGAACAGGAAGGTATAGGTGGACATATGCAGTACCAATTTTCACGTCCAACACATGGTACAATGTGTTTCTTAATTCTTTAGAAAAGAATAACTTTGTTTTCTAATTCTGTTTTCTGTTTTTATTTATCCCTTAGAATTCTTTTCTTTAGTTTTATTAATTTTCCACAGTTCATAGGTTCAGTAACATTGCAAATTCCTCCGTGTGTACATTTTAATTGTTAGGGCTTAGTTTTCCCAAACTACTTTGCCTCAGTGAGACCTGCAGTCAACAGGTTTCAGATTTTCTTATGAAACATAAATCACAACTATAGCCTAGAATGAAGGAGAGAAGTAGAGGAGGATGGGAGCGAGGAGAGGAGGTTCGGTAGAGGGAGGATAAACAGTGGGACCACACCTATAGAGCATAGTGTAAGGGTACAAGTCAAATCTATCAAGTATAGAACATAATTGTCTTAACATAATAATTAAGTAAATGAGGTAATGTAACTATTTCAAATCATATAAAAAAATTCAACACATTGTACCCCACAAAAGCATAAATGTATTTATGATCTATGTGCATATGACTTAATAAAAGGACAAAAAAAACAGATGTCAGGCATCTGTGCCACAACCATTCACAGGTGATGCTAAATATGCCTTTGAATTTCACTATTTAAAATTCTGTTAAATTATGGGATGAGATTGGATGATGCAGTTTACATTATAATCAAATTTCTACTACAATTTTTCATCACTATTTTAAGAAACATTTTCCATTTATTTTATAGTTTCATCAGAAAGAGCACCAAGAATTCAGACAAATAACAGCTCCTACTTAATGAGCATGTCATGTCTTAAATAAGATAGTAACACAACTCTCAGAATGGGAAGAAAATTCTAAGTCTAGTTAGGCTAATATCTATTAAAGTCATATGAGTTTTAGAAATAAGGAGTAGTCTCTGTGACTTTGCTAATGTCCACTTTAAGAAAAAAAGTGAGATTAATCCAACCAAAAATGGGGTGGATAAGATTATGAAATTTTGAAACAATAAATAGACTGACGTGTTATCATTATCCTGTACATTCCTATCTAAGTATTAGCTAGTGAATTTTGTAACGTCAAATTAATTGCTAGAACCCATTACATTGACAGACTCAGGCAGAGGAAATAGGTAAAACCTACAACAAAAGGGGACACGAGCATCCATGTTTTGTATCAGATTTAAGGTTTAGATTCTGGATCGTAAGCAGAGATGCCTTAATAAGGTTGCTTGTATTCTACCTCCCCAAATCTCAATGTTTACCGTATCTACAGATGATGGAATAATTATGAATAGGCTGATTTAATTTCACCTAGCGTCTGATGAGTTGTGCTGTTGCTATTTTAAATTATAATTAAGGACATAAACATGATTATGATGTGATGGCAGCCTCTGTAGATAGCACAGAGAATGGTTTCACTTGAAGCAAAAAAAAAAAAATCAGTTTGATTGTTAATCAGCATTATCATGGTTAATTTACAGGTTATAAAAAATGGCAAACATAAGATTATATACAATGATTGCACTGAGACCACCTTGCTATACTCATGCATACACAGACATATGTATAATCATAAAAATGGAAAATTCTTTGTTGTTTCAATTGCTGTGAAATTATGAAATATCTTCCAAAACCAGAGTGATTTATCCAGACTACATGTTGTTTCAAGACCTTGTTCACAGCTAGCTTACTTTTTAATGAATCTTCCTTTGTCAGGGCAATATTTTCTAACTATCTTGTATCTTAGATTATTTTTTCAATATTCCTACTAATTAGAGTATATTGTCATTATTTATGTTTACTCTTATGTTTTGTCATTATGTTCCTCAAAGGATTAAAGTTTCAGGGAACTAGGCTATGTCACATGTGGCTTTTATATTTTTTCATGTGCCTCATGGAGTGGTGACCACAGAGAAAATAGAAAACAAGGAAATCCTTAAATGATTTGATAATCATCTGATAAATATTTATGCACACATATTTCATATTTCAACCAGTTATGTTAGCAGTATGCTCATAACTTGCATTTGGCCATGAAATCTCAAGAAATTTCACACTCAGTCATAAAGTGCAGATGGGAAGATCCCCTTGCAAGATTGTAGACATCTGTGCTGTCATCACATAAGAAACCTGAATATCCCGTGGCTAACTTCTGATTATTAAACTTCATGAAAATAAGCTTTATTTCTACCTTGAAAGAAGAAAGGATGAAATAAAAAAGAGACTTTCTTCTTCTCTTTGATTTCTATACTAGCTGTTATATACTTGCCCAGAAAACTAAAAAAAGAAAGTCTCAAATTTTGTGGGTTGGGTCAGATTACAATTTGTAAATGATTGTGATTGTGGATAAGAGCATCAGTGTTCCATCTGAATGTGGTAATATCTTCACACCTACTCCTATCTTTCATTATTGGAAATAGTTCATAATTCATATATTAACATGCTGCTTCCCTCAAAATTGTCATACTCAAGTAACACCAAAATAGTTTTTTATTCTGCTATTTCCATCTGTACACTTTCAAATTCTTACTTCCAGTACTTTCTTTTTCCTTGTCTTTACTCTTTTTTATTCACTTTTTTCTTTTTCTGTTGCTCTTTCACCTTCTACTCACCCTTCATTTTTCCTTTTCCTTTTACCACTATGTATTTTAAAACTATTTAGTGAAAACTTTGATGCTAAACTTTGAGATGTTACAAAGTCAATTTATGTGGCTTTTTCCCTAGGGGTACTTACTGTCTGGTAAGACAGATGGCACACACACAAATTAAATATAAGACACATTAGAAGTGATAAATGTCATGAGAAAATTACTGATAAAGAATTTTCCACATGCAATTCAGTCTTTCTAATTATAACTTCTAAATCACCTTTGTACTGAACTATTGATTTATTTGGTTTGTATGTATTTTTACTCAGAATTCTATCCATTAGTGTTACTGAAAATTACTCAACATACAAGTGCATAGAAAACTGTCAAAGGTTTAAGAGTAGGGCTTAAAATACTCATGCTTGATAGGAGATAATGCTGGCATCTGTATTAAGGAAGATTTTAATAAGAAGGAAAAATACCAGTTCACAGACTATTGCAATAATGTAAGGGCAGAAAATAAGTAAATGAATGAAAGTATATGGTGAGGAGAAAGAAGACTATGTTAGTTTTAATTCGAATGGTATGTGTGAAGTAACATTAGGATGTTCCTTTCTTCTTACACAGTCCTTCATACCTGAAGACAAACTGTTTAAGAAGACAGAGTGGTTGTGACATTGTTGAACAAAAAACCAAGACTTTAACTTGGCTACACTCAGGATTAACAGGAGCAGGGCTGACTGGTAGGAACACAGAGGAACCTCATCTCCAAAGGTCATCTCCCACTTGGCCCACAAGATCACTGTGGGGCTACCATTTCCAAGCAATGATACTTTACCCCTACAACCACAGTCACTCTATTCACAGGTGGCAAACTTAACTTAGGGTGACCAAGGTCCTCCTTAATTTTTAGAATAGGGATATAGAGCTATTTTCCATTTTTGTGTGTCTATAGAACAGAAAATATGTGATAATATGGAATATGTACTAATTCAGGAGAAGCGTCAGTACATATTTCATATTCTCATGTATTTTCTATTCTTATTGATCTTCTGATCTTCTAAAAGATAACCTACTGTTGGACACATATTTATGAGAAGTGAAGAAAATAGACTCATGAGAAATATTATCACCGATGGTCCAATGTCATACTATACCAAATGAGGCTGTGACGAAGTTATGCAGAGGAGGAGAAGGGCAGGACAGCCCACAGGTAGTGGGGCAACCAGCAGCAGTATGATCCACCCATTAACGTGTCATCCTATAGGTTCTTCAAAATACCTCTATAAACTTATGATATAACTAAATTGAAGAGATGATCCACTTAAGTAAATCATTTTTATTGAATAATGTCTGTGGATGATACATAGAAAAGAAAATGCAGCAGCCATTTTCAAAGATTATAAATGGAACTCATTTTTAACATAAAATAATGTCCATAAAGGATGTGGGAAAATTAGGCTATCATGCACTTGGAAAGTTGATGCACTGGCATAATTTGACTTTTTTTCTATATTATAACCATGCTTAATCATAATCAAGTTAACTAGAGGTGTCAAGAAATTTTTTAAAGGAGAAATTTAATTGTATTGAATTCATGTGGTTTAAGTCATAAAAGGGAGTTGTCCACTCATTTCTTGAGTTAGTCCATATTCAACATTCTTGAATAATTTCTATTTTTATTGTTCTTCTAAATTCTAAATCAGTCTGAAATACTACAGAATCTTCAATGCTCACAGCTAATTTTAACTATGTATCATTAGGAGAGTTTACAAAACTATTTGTAAACATGTAATCCGAGAACTGCTATGGCCTTCTTTGGAAAGGTTAGGAAGGCATCCTGTTCATCATCCTACAAGATGTTTGTTTTTCTTTGTTTAGGATTAATCTTGTGTTACTAGCAAATTTTATTCAACCTTATTCTATTTTGTGTGTTTATGTACGTAGTTGGATTAATGTATTCAGCAATTTCTATAAACTATTACATATTAAGGTTTTTTGAGATTTGAGAAACATGTTCTAAGTTATTTAAATATTAACTTTCCAAATAATTTAAAGATTCTCAAGCAGATTGTCAGAAGGTGAAGGTGGGAACATAATGAGAGAGAGGTTGATAGAGGACATGAATTGATTTTTTCAGTGGACTAGAGTTAAATCTTTGTCCATAGATTCCTAAATCCTACTCTTGTGCATTCTATCAATCACCAACACTCAGTCCTACACAATACTTTAGCTGGACTCTGGAAATCGCTTCTCCCACACTTGAGTGGGTTATACAATGAGCGTGTTAAAGAATCATTAGTTTTCTTTTCTTTCTATGTGGCCTCATGGGACCCTCTTGATAAGAAACAAAAAGTCACATGTCCTTTATCCCCTTGTTAGAGTGATGCTTACTTGTAGATTTAGTGTTAACTAAAACTCTTTCGTATGCTAAAAAATGTTTCCCAAGACATATCCATATCCTAATGCCTTGAATTGTGTTACCTTATTGTGGAAAGGGTCCTTGCCAATGTGATTAATTCAACAATCTTATGATGAGGCGATCATGGTGGGTTATCCTGGAGTGTGAGTGTTAGTTAAGGACATACTGTAGCTTAGGCTAAGGCATTCCAGAGGGCCTGTTGGGCAAAGTCCAGGTTCCTCAGACCCTAATAACAGCTTGGTGGTTTAAATGGAATACTAGCCCCCAGCAGCTCAGGGCTAACATTCTCGAAAACCAGTTTGATCAAAGTCCAGGCCTCTCTACCCCCAGTCCCATGCTGCAACTGTGCTCATAAATCATCAGTGGGCAAGAAGGGAATGCTTAGCAACTAAAGTTTACTATCCACTCAGCCCCATCAAGGTACAGCTGGGAATCACTGGAGTGAATTAAGAATCTTAAAAATTGTGCCCTTTTCTTTGTTTAAATTTAGAATAACATGATGTAGCCCTCATAATATTTTCCCTGCTTTTCTCCTTTCTATTTCCCTGCTTGATTGTTTTAGGTGACCTCAGTGTTTAGTTTCCCTATTTGTATTATCAGCTTTTCAACACATTTTGTGGTTTTGCTGAATAAAAGTTCTGGGAGGGCAGCCTTGCTAGCTGCTCCTCGAGCTAATAATAGTGCGCGCGTCTCCAGGTCCTCACTGGTGATTCTGCCAGAGAAAAGCAATTCTGAGTTGTCTCTCAGGCTGTTACCCTCAGTGGCTCACTGTGGTGGGGTGCCCTGGTGGCCACACTGGTGGGCTCTAAATGACATGACAACTAATCCTTCTGAAAGAGAGGTTTAGGGGGACTAGACAGACATGCAGGAAAGGCATTTTGAAGATAGAGACAGAGATTGAAGGAATATGGACATAAACCCTGAAATGCCGGCAGCCCTCAAAGACGGAAAAATCAAGGAATGCTTTCTCTTTCAAAGCCTTCTGAGGGAATGTGGCCTTTTGACACCTTTTTTTGACTTCTGGCCCCTGGAACTGTAGGAGGAAGAATTTCTTAAAGTCCTTGAGTTTGTGGGAACCTATTACAGCATCTATAGGAAACTAATATAGACACCATTCTACTTTGCCCCATGAACATGTCTTTTATTTCTCTACCTGAGGTAAGGTAGAGTCCTGCACATGGAATGCCATGGCTGGACATAAAAAGAAATTGAATATGTGAGAAAAGGACTGATACCAACTTGGGAATTTTTCTTTAAGTTGTATCAATAGTTAAATATACTTCTTGGATAAATACATGTATCTGTGTATGTATGTGTGTGTGTGTAAAAATATGTGTATGCATATGTGCATGTACATGCATATTTATATAATATCATAATTGTGATTAGAGGGAGCAAAGAAGTACTTTTATTTTTGATCATCAAGGTTAATGAAATTAAGAAATACTGTGCTGATAAAGTCAATTTCTCTCTAACTGTATCACTCTATACTCATGTGAGGGTAAGTTAGAACAGTGAACTGAAAATTGAGAGACCTTTTTAAAATCTCTATTTCTGAGTACAATTACATTGAAAAAATAATGCAGTAAAATAAGAAAAAAATCTACTCTTGGCACATGGGCACTTACAATGTAAGAGAAATGATGTACATTAGTATACTTGAAAGAAACAATTCACCTGAAATGGATATCCCCAGAGGAACATACTGATTGATAATATAGTTAATTATACTCCGTATTTTCATATATATTATGTATTTCATCTGTTACCAAACCACTCAAGTGCCTGCATGCTTTCCATGTAGCTGCCTTAAGCACAATCTTTTTTGATAGTCCTTGCTTTGATATAAAGAGAAACATAGAAAGGGAAAATCTTTCGTCAGAAAGTCAGAAAGCAAGGTTGATGTCTTCATTCCACCAGCCATCTCCCTGGGAAACCATGTGGTGGCATGGCTTTTCCCCAATTTAAACAGAATTCCAAGTGTTTTACTTAAAAACGTTAACATCTCCATCTCATAGATGTGAATAGTTTAAGAAAAGAGTCGGGGCATATGCACACATGCCAAGAAAAACATGAAGAAAAGTAGCAAAGTCTTTATTTTTTTATTTCAATGTTAAAGCAAACACCACCTGTGCAGTCATAAATGCCCAGATCCTAACATACTGAGAACTGGGAGAAGTCAAGCAGGTGCTGAAGAAAAAATAGCAAAGAAGTAAGAATTTCTTAAAATAAGCAGAACACTTATTTTCAAGTTTCTGACATCCTGTTTACTTGTCTTTGTATAAAGTTATAGCAGGTTTTACATACATTGTTGAGAAATATTTTCCCCCCAAAGGCCTAGAAGACCACAGAATAGTGACCTATAGAAAATGCCAAAAAATGTTGTAGATTGATTGAAGTTTTGGGATTTTGTTTTCTTGTTTTCTTTCTTTTTTTTTTTCCCTTTTCTTCTTTCTATAAGGAAACTATTTATGGGAAAGGACATTTGTTGGTTAGGGGTTATCAAAAACCAGCCAGTGGAAGAGTCATGAGCTTATACTGATTGTAAAATAGTTAAACCGTGATGAAGCCATACAGGGAAATGGATATTATCATTATAGTCATGGTTTACTTGTTTAGAAGAAAGGAGAATTTTTCAGAGCACCTTTAGCTAAAAGAGGATTGACCTTTAGGAACCCAGGTGAAAAGCTTGTCAAATAAAATGCAAGACAGTCAGAAGCTTTAAATTTCAATTGAAAAACAAAGAATTTTCTACCATCATTATGTCTCAAATATTGCACTATTGTACAGTACTTAGACTAAAAACTTCATTCATCGATTAAGTAACTCAAGTGCAACGGGATGTCCTGTGTTTTTATATGCTAAATCTGTCAATTCTAACAAGGTATCCTAGACATTTCAAGGTATCACAGGAAACAGTGCTATTTCGACCATCTCTCTCTTTGGCTTTCTACCTCACTTACTGTCATCTCTCTTCTCTCTTTTAGGCAGTAAAACAATTTACCTAACCTATTTATTTAACTAAATAATTTACCATTTCATTCTTACATTCTTCTCAATACAGATAAATTTTATATGTTTTACTTACTTATTTTCTCCTGCATGCAATTACAAAGCAAGTGGGCCCAGTTTGTATTATGGTTCAATTCCGGTCAAATCAATAGTCACTGGGGTTTCTACATCACTTGACTCAATGTTTTCTCAATGATGTCATCACAGAAAAGGGAAATATAATGAAACAAGAAAATTGAGAACCTGCCTGTGTAAGCCAAGGTTATAAATTACGTCTTCAAAGGTTAAATTCCTGCAGTCCCAATTTTACATTATCGATTGAAAATCTGAGCACACCAAATCACCGACACTACAAAACTCCACCTTGTTATACCTGCACAAGTGCACATGTGCGAACATAGCTACGTTCACATGATTTTTATTCAAAAAAAGAAAAGATTACTCAAAAATATTCTCAAGGATGGTTGTGGTTATATTTAAAATTCATTTTAACATTTATGTCTATTTTCACATTTGCCACGTTTTCTACAAGGAGCCCTAAACTTTTTACCTAAAGACTTTATGACATCAAAAAATAGGTAAGAGGAAGGAACACATGTTTTCTAAGGATTATGAGTGCTGGGAGGGTTATTTGTTCACCTAGGGGTTTAGTAAATATTTCCCTGAATATGAATTGCAAGATGTTCTATCTGAAAAGTTTGGAAAATATACTCTAGAACATAATATTTTAGAAGAAAATTCACTAGAAAGGACAATAGTTAAGTTATTTTAAGGGAAAATGATATATATGGGAAAATTTATCTATTTTAGCAAATATACAGTATTTTGAATTATTTTTTAATTTCCATATCTTATATAAATATAAACAAAGCCTGAAAATGGGAAACGTGTATTCAACACTAAATAAAAATGCTAAAGAACTAACCAACTATTACAAAGCATTTTTTTACATGTATACCAATCTTACCAAGTTTTTGTGTTATCAACTGAGAATGTAAATTGTTTTAATTTTCTGAAAATCCATGTTACCATTAGTTAGAAATTTAAGATTTATTCTAAAGGTTCATCAGCTTCTAATGATTTACCTTGGTTCTGTCTCTTTGCATAGCTATAGGGCAGCGTATGATTCTTCCTTTACATGGCAGTCTCTCTTATATTTGAAAATTTTTTTTTTGTATTTGTCTTATCCCCAACTAAAATCTTCTATTCCTTCAGCCTAGCTCTCTCACCTATACATACATTTGCACTTCTGTCAAAATAACAATTTATCTAGGTAACTCCTCCATAGTGAAGTAGTCACCAAGCTCTGCCTATTATGTTTGAAAATGCAATTTGAATCTCTGTATTGATCTCTATTTCTGGTGTTACTTTTTACATCATTATTTTATACTTAGATTTTTTAATTATTTAAAAATTAGTCTCGCTGACTTTCTGAACTGCCTTTCGTTTGTGAAATTATTTTAAGATTCTTATGCAATTAACCTATTGAGAACATGACTTTGTATATAAGTAGCTATGCCCCCAAATTGTTCATGTCAAAAATCATAAAGGAAAATCTGCCTTGTATCTAGTTTTGAGTACTTTTTGACAAGACAGCTCCAGAAAAAGTGTTTAAAATAGTCTAGGACATTGTTTAGTACCCATTTTGGCTCCTTGAAATACTTTTAATCTCATCCTAACTTCTTAGAAAATGCTGGTTTTTCAAAGTCCAATCCAATTCTTGTGTTTTCCATCACTCTTCTCTTTAAGTCATAAACTGTAGTGATTATCGTCATCTGGGATATAACATACTAACTCTTTACCATGGTCTTCTAAACCTTTACTCAATACGAAGTGCACATTTTGATCAACATTTCCAAGAAACCAATGTAAAATGAAACATTAAATATTTCTTACAGTTTATGAGCTGAAGCTCACCATTGTTTGAGGAAAGAAATTCAATTCAGCCTCTGGGGATCAGATCAACATCTTAATGTAATTAATTGTCTCACTTTCAAAAGGGAAACTAAGAGTTTTTTCTAGTATGATCTGTTTCTAATACAATGTCAAAAAAGTTCCTAAACTTTGTAAGATTTATTATCACAAAGCCTAGAAACCTTGTTCAGAAATAAACGTCTTTTTAAAAATAGAAATTAATATTATCTCTTTTACAAAAAAAAGCTAGAGATAATCCACAATTCCACATAAATCATGATTAACTACAGTTATAATCAAGCACTGTAAATCTTATTCATACAAAAGATATAATAGCACCTAATTCCTTGGAGTCACCTATGAGTCATCAAGTTTCACAAAATACTCCTCAATTATGGACTTGTAAAAAGTTTCCTTAAAACACACACACATTTTTATCCCCAAAGTTGTTTTTTTTCATTGTTGTTGTTGCTTTCTAATTGGACAAATTTTGCTCTTCAAATATTTTCTACTTAGAGAAGTACAGAGTTTACCAGAAAAGTATATAAATTTATGAAATTAATACTTTATCACATTTCAATTTCCCAAATTTATATTTAGAAATTAAATATTTAAAGGAATAATTCCCATGTTGTAAGAGAAATCTAATGATAAAGACCTAGGTTTAAAATACGAGTTTTATTTATATTATAGAGTCTTGATTTTATAAAAGCCTGAAATATTTGTGTGCTGTCAATTTTCAGATGCTTTTGGTTAAAACATGGAAAAAGCATTTGGTCATAATCCCTCTTTTGTGAGACGAGAAAGTTATTTTTCCACACTAGACTCATTTAGTCTAATATAGATTTTAGCTTTGAGATGAGTCTGAGAGCGTGCATTTTAGACTATGCCTTGGCACAGTTTCAGTTTATGGATTGGCAGGTATTTCCACTACGACATTGGAAACAAATGGTGCGTAAAAGAGTATTTGCTGAATGTGGGGAAGGAAGGGGCTCCATCTTAAAGGAGTATGAATCACCTGCCAAGAAGCTAGGCCTTTACTCTGAAGATCAATCAAAGTTTTGGAGCAGAATGACGTGACCCAACATTGCTGTCCCATGACAGCACTGTTCTATATCTGCATCTGTTCACAGAGAGGCTTTAAAGATAATTCTTACAGCAGAAAATCTTTCTTTTCCTTTTGCAAACCATCAATGGTGAGACTTCATTCTTTGTCATTTCCATGGGAAACACTGTCAAATTTTTGAAAGTAAAGGAGCTGTCTTATTTAGCTGCGTCATTCCATGAGTATTTGGTATTGACAAGGAGGTAGATATGTAAAGAAGATCAGATCTTTTCTATTAGGCTAGGCAAATACACTAAAATAATATAATATTTGATTTGACAGTATAAAATGCATTTGAAGTTTCACATTTGACATAAGTAAAGAAAGAATATTTCATCCAGAAAAAAAAACAATAAAAAATTTAAAAAAGAGATAGCGTAGTTCAGGAAGACATGTTTTGGGGGGATTTCGTTTATTTGGGAAATATGAGGAAAACATAATAAGCCTAAAATTCACTGGTGGCTTATTCTATTGGAGAATCGTCTCGTTATTTAGTTTCTACTCCTTGTTCCTTTTCCTGCACACACTTAACTATTCACACAATTTATTTGTTTCTAGACTCCATTTATAATAAAAAGGAATAGCACTCCAACAAGTTCACTCATTAGTTGTTCCCTGCCCTGGCTATAGTATCATAGGAGAGAATTCTGAGTCAGTTAAAATGAAGATCTGGACTATGTTTTGCCATGTTTTTGGCATCTTCCATTAATGGAAAAAGGTGTATTAGCTTCATATATTTCTGAGAAGAAAGTATTTTTAAACAAAAGGAAACTAGGTATGTAGGAAAGTATTCTGTGCTAGTAAATATCAGGGAACAATTTATTATAACAAAAACAAAAAACTGCTACAACAAGCAGCTTCAATCTCAGTGGCTTAACATTATTAATGTTTATTTTCTACTGATAACATAGCGCGAGTTAGGAAACTTTCTTCTAATTGGAGACACAGGGATCCAGAATTCTTCCCTTGTATGCTGCTGCTACATTCATCATATGGCTTTTCAAATCTATGTGGACTGATGAAAGAATATCAAGTATCAAGCAGGGCTTTCAGAGATGGTTGGATGTGCTACGCGTTATTTTGACTAATAAAACTGGCCAGTCACATGATTCCCGCATAGCTACAAGGGATGCTGGTAAAGGTAGTCTTCATTTATGTCACTAGGAAACTCACAGATTTTGTGAAAATATAGTATTGTTCCTGCTACGCTGCGTAAATTCCTATATATGTATGTGCCTCATGAAGTATGTATGTTTCATGAAATGTGCTCCAGGAAGTTGCAATGTTTCCTGATGATCACTGCATCCCTAGTAGCTAGATCAGGGTTCTAATACGTAGAAAGCATTTGTAGAATAATTAAATGACAGCTACAAGCAAAGCAAAAGATAATGTGTAGAAACCAAGGGGGAGGCATATTTTTGTGTCCAATAATATAATTACAAAAACATTAGATATAAAAAGGTTTCTGTCTAACAAGGGTACAAGTGAACTTTTCTAGAACTAGAATGTAAATGTTTTGACACAATAACTATGCAAATGACATGAAATTTATGTGAACCAGCTTGATGAAAGTATGTCGAAATGTATATGAAAACACTACACTGTACCCCATGTTTGCATTAATGTATACAGCTATCATTTAATAAAAAAAAAAAAAGAAAACTGAAACTGGTGCTAATATTCTAGAAGACAGTGGCTCTGTGCTAGGTCAAGAGAGATAATGTGTTCAACTAAATTATCCAAAAGCCCCAAGTCTCTCAAGGGCCCCCCACTGTCCATGATTCTGTGAACTCACATGGGGCTAACCAGGTCTCATGCCCTGGCCCTAGATGCTCTGTGTCCAATAACAGTAACAGTGTTAATCCATTGCTGCTGAAAGATCAAGTGAACCCCAAGTGCAAAGAAAGTACAAAACAGCTACACTCACAGCAATTATGTTGAAGAAGTCATCATCCCCAAGTGTGTCCAAAATAGACGAGACCGTTTGCTTCGCGATAGTCAGACGAAGTCCTTTCATGCTGCCACTGACGTCAACTAAAATGACCACATCCTTCGGAGAAGTTGCTGCCTGGATGTACCTAGTCAGGGAAAAATTAAGTAAAAATGAATCCTGACCTCTCTTCAAGATTTCCTTTTAAAAAGTAACTAAGAGGTTTGACTATTGCCTACCATTTTCTGTTCCTGCAGTCAAAAGCAATGACTCCATTCTCATCTGGTTCCCATTTAATCCCTAGAAGAAAAATGGGGTTATAAGAAACCCAGAAACTTCAAATATTTATTCATAGCATTTCAAGGCTGCTCTGCTTTGCTGATTGAATTGATAGGGTGAAAAATCACATGCAAAGACCAACCCTGGAGTTTATCACGTGCTCCATCACCAGTGCTGGGAAGGAGCTCTGTGGCCATGACCCCACGGAAACACAGGGCTCAGCGGCTCCAAAGACCCGCAGAATGGAGGCATCTTCAGTACTGCGCTGTCTGTTGAAGAGAGGATGTGACTCCAGCTCCTTCCCTTGGCTTATAATAAAGGTAGCTAAGGTCATTTCTCACTGTCCAGGAGGTTGTTGGACCTGGTGACATTATCCATAGATCTTTGGACAGAGTCAGGCCCCATCCCTGGGCCTGGGTGAGGTAATGTCTATAAGCAGGGAGTTAGAAAGTGCACAGTACAGTGTCTCCCTCTCAGCATACCCAGGGTCTGCTCCCTCCTCACTCCTGTTTTTAAAATCAGGACTTTTGGCCTGGCTTTCCACATTGACAATGACATAAAATGGCTTTAATTTTCCTGCATAATAGAGTTTGAGTTTCAGCTCCTGAAGTCTGGGAAATTTTCCTCATGTGTAAAATCAGCTCCAACATCCTTTGTCTTGTGGTTTATAATATATCCAACTTAATTTTTAAAAATAAAATTTCTTTCAAAAAGAAAGGCACTTACTTCTTTAAAATAAGATAGGAAATCATTGTTTTCAATCATCCTTGCTGCTCAGGGATGGAGGATTAGAAATATAGACTTTGGACAAAAGAAGCTAAAAACAGAAATATCATTTTGACGGGAGAATCTCCTGTGATGTTGAGATTCTCCTTTCTAATTAACAATGGCCAGCTTTTTGGACCACAATGGGCTAATAATTGGCATCAGGTGCTTACGGTAGCATTCCAGAATCATTACATACATAACCTTGAGATGGTAGTTTGTAAGCCAAAGATGCATTGTTTTCTTTTTTTGAGAAAGAGTCTCACTTTGTCACTCTGGGTAGAGTGCCGTGGCATCACAGCTTACAGCAACCTCAATCTCTTGGGCTTAAATGATTCTCTTGCCTTAGCCTCCCAAGCAGCTGGGACTACAGGCACCCACCATAATGCCCGGCTATTTTTGGTTGCAGTTGTCATTGCTGTTTAACAGGCTCAGGCCAGACCCTAACCTGTCAGCCTCTGTGTATGTGGCCTGCACCCTACTCACTGAGCTACGGGCACCGAGCCCAAAGACATATTTTGTTTTGTCCTCCTTGTACCTAAATTTCCCACCTGCATACTAGCACCTGCCTAATTTAAAGAGCTTCCCTTAAGAAGTCAGAAAACAGGCTCGACGCCTATAGCTCAGCCGGCTAAGGCGCCAGCCACGTACACCTAAGGTGGCGGGTTCGAATCCCCAGCCCGGACCCGCCAAACAACAATGACCGCTGCAACCAAAAAATAGCCAGGTGTTGTGGCGGGCACCTGTGGTCCCAGCTACTTGGGAGGCTGAGGCAAGAGACTCGCTTGAGCCCAGGAGTTGGAGGTTGCTGTGAGCTGTAATGTCACGGCACTCTACCCAGGGGGACAGCTTGAGGCTCTGTCTCAAAAAAAAAAAGAAGTCAGAAAATAGGTCATTAGACAATAAAGATACAATATAACTGACCTGATATTGTACATAAGGGACTGGAATGCAATTTATTTTAAAAATATCTAACACACTGCTTTGTAGAAAGCCAAGTACCACTAGGAAGGCACAGATGTGACACACAGTGAAATTATGTCCCTGGTGAGTCTAGGCAACGTATCTGTAATTCCACAAATAACTGGCACAAGAGTGATATTAAGAGATTTTTTTTATCTTTTGTTTTTAAAATGTGTTGACGTTGGTAGGTGTCCAAGAGATGGTTCTTAGATTTAATTGTGCTGAGTCTCCTTAAGCCTGGGCTGGTCCCACATGTACTAGTGATGACCCACCTCATTTACTCTCTCTGCCGTCCTTTCTCCCATTACAGCCCCATCATGGTATGTGCTCAATGAGGAGCAGAAAATGACCCTTCCCTTTTACCACCCCAACATTTAGGCCAAGGCCTTAGGGGAAGGAAATAATGAGTCTTGGGGATCTCCATTTGGGTTCAACCCATTTCCCTACATATAGGCTTGTAACTTTTCTCAAACATGGCTGAAACTTGGTGCTTTTGGAAACTCTGACATGAAATTAATCTTTTGGGAAAACCAGCATAAGATACAATTCCTTGTAAAAGTGGATCAAATAGGATGACTCCAGAGCTTGTGCCTACTAACTCTACCTTTCACTCAACTGCAAGTAGTTGGCTGGTTGAACAGACAGTAGTGACTGAGAAAGATGCCCCGGTTCCTGCCTGCCCTCAGGAAGCCTCACATGTGGTATAAAAACAGACACCAGAGAAGAAACAGCAAGTACCAGAAACATTACGAGGAAGCACCTGACGCTGTGTTAGTAGATAAGGTAATTTTTTTTAAATTTCCTTGTTTATTTTTTATTTTTTCCTTTCTATTTCTTTGCTTTTCATTATTGTTTTTGTTGAGACAGAGTTCCATCCTATGCACTGAGCAGAGTACAATGGCGTCATAGCTTAGCTGCAACCTCAGATTCAAGCTGTGGGGATCCCGCCGCTGGGATTAAAGGTGCCTGGCCAGCACCTTTAAGATGTCAGCAGGACCGACCTCCCTCTAAAGCAGGGGTGTCCAAGCTGGGGCCCGTGGGCCACATGCTGATTTTTTTAAGATAATTTTTTTTTCCCTTATCTGTGGTGTCTGGTATCACAAGCATGCATGGATATATATATATTTTTTTTCTTTTTTTTTTTTTCTAACCAACTTTCATTAGTGTTTGTGTATTTAATATGTAGCCAAAGGCAATTCTTACTCTTTCAACATGCAGCAGAGGGAAAAAAAGGCCTGAGGGCTCTGAGGGAGAATCCTTCCTTGCCTCTTCCCAGCTTCTGGTGACTGTTAGCAATCCCCAGCGTTCCTTGACTTATCGTTGTGTCACTCCAGTTTCCACCTACATCTCCCTGTGGCTGTCTTCCCTCGTGTCTGTGTATCCAATCCTCTGCTTATATGACACAGTCATACTGCATTTAGAGTCACCCTAACCCAGTATGATCTCATCACAACTCCTTACATCTTCCCCATCTAATGAGGCCCCATTTCCAAGTAACATCACATTCTGAGGCTCCAGATGGACATCAATTTTGGGAGGACACTGTTCAACCTACTACATGTGGCTAGGATTTGTTAAATAGAAGCAGGGGTGGTGATCAGGCAGAGACAAGCATCCCAGGCAGACAGAACAATGTGGGCAAAGGTCTTGAGGCTGAGAAGTATGTGTCAAGTTCAAGGAACTGAAGGAATGCTGGTGTGGCTGTACATGGAGAACATCCCTGCCAGAGGAAAAGAGCCTAGAATTGTGGGCCTTTCATGGTCAGGATGTGGGTATTCATCCAGTGGGGATATTATACATCCAAGCATAGCTGCCCTGGATATAACAATAAATCTCATACTTTGGCTCAAAATCAAGGCTTGATGAGCCCAGGCATGGGGAGGCCATCTTGTTCAAAGTTGACATTAGAGCCAAAATCTTCAGATTTCCCTGAGAGGCCCAGTTAGGACTAAGACCTGTTCCCTCTACTCCTATGCCATCATCCTCTTGTTTGTGTAGGTGTTTCCACACGTGTGTTCCATGAGAAGTTCTAACTGAGTTAAGTGAATAAAAGCAAAACTGGTGTCTACAGGATGGGAAATCATTCAAAGGCCTTTCATCTGCTCAAGTACATCTTGAAGCTGATGACAGAGACACCAGAGGTGGCTTTACCAAACTAACTTCACCACTGAGTCCTTTCCTCCTCCAGGAATTTCTAAGAATCTCACAAGAAAATGTTTTGGGAAACCAACTTCAGGATACCCTGTCCCAGGTGGTGTTATCTCTCCTAGGATGACATATCAGCTTTATAGTATATAATGTTTTACACGCATAGATATTTTGAAAATGTTCAAGTAATTTTAAATCTCAGATAAATAATAGTTGGATCATCTTAAATCATTGGGATCTAGGGAATTATCACTTAACCAAAAAGCACCCTGCATGGGCCACACAATTTATGAAGGTGCCAATAAGCCTTCTGGCCCCCACCAAGGCTGGTGGGTAGGGTGGTGCAGTTGGCAGCAGAGTTAGCTAGGTGCATTCAGCCTTCTCTCTGAGGCACCCTGGTCTTCATCAGCAGCATCAGTGAATGTCAGCCTACCTTCTTCAGCTTTCAGAGGACACGGTCTCTAGAATGCTAACAGATCCCTAGTTGAAACTAAAAATAATGTCAAATCACTATTGAAGATTCAAATGCTCAAAGTTGAGTAAATTTTAAATATTGTGTAACATTCCTATATCCCATAGCTTCTCTCCCAGAGGCATTAAAAACTAATCTTGGAGGAAAATTAATTCCATCTAAGACAACATATGACTTCATGTTCTCTTTTAGCACATAAAAATGAATGTAGGGCCAGCAGAGCAGAGCCTAATGCAAGATAATCCGAAGGTCAAGCCACATGCAGCCAACATAAGTCCATGTGGCGATGGAGTTGGAGACTATCTAACAGAACTATGAAGGACTACCACAAAAGGCACAATAAAAACCCAAATTATCGTTTTGCTCTCTAGATTTATTTCTGCTTGGCTCTGAGATCCCTTTTTCTCTCTTCCTCAACAAAAGGTGTCCTAGTCCACTGCTTTTCTTCTCCTTAGTGCTAAGTGTTTTCTATATGACATCCCTGGCACTGCCAGTGACATCGAGACCATCTCCACAACCCAACATCTGAACCAATACCGACTGTCTCATTGCAACATGGGATTTCTCTTCCCTATGTGAGAGCAAAGTCCAGAAAGATGGGGGGAAACGTAGGAAAATCAAGAGGTACTATATGTTGGTTTTGCCCCTAACTGAATAGTTTCTGTCTAATTCTTTCCTCAAAATAACATTTGGAATCTGGTCCATAATCTAAAGTTTAAATACATGCCTTCCAGCATAACTTTAGGTCTAAAATATCAGGCCTAGAATAAATCCTGGCAGTTAATATGAGTTTGAGCTGGAATCAGAATTGGCTTTAAAATGTCTTCTGAGAAGCTGGCTATGTACTTCTTTAAAAAGAACTCCTTCATTCAACCACATGCCACCTCCCTTAACAATCTCTTGAGAGATTATACACCATAATAAATGAGTATGTAATAAGGAGATCACTATAAGAATTATAAGAAATAATTTTCCATGATCAGTTTTTATTGGCATGGTCCTATTAAGTTGGCCAAGGAAGAGAACCCTGTTATCAGTCACACTTTACCTCTCACTAAACCTGAGCCTGATGAGAAAGTGAATGAACACAGCATGATGTTGTTCACAGAGCCCAGAACCTCAACTTGACACCAACAAATGGCATGTGTGCTCCTGAAAACAGTTCTTTACTGTTTGGCATAAACCAACTTTTACCTTCCGAGGGTACCCAAATCACAGCATATGTATAAAACCATCAATTCCCTTTGAAATCATCAAGCCTTTAACAGGACAAAGCTCCTTGAGATGGGACTGTAGAAAGGTAGAGTCTGATGTTGGGGAAGAAACTGAGGCTTCTTATCATCACACATGAAGCCAATTGGTGTTCTATGTTGTATTAGACATTGATCTATCTATGATGTACAGACACAGTTTTCTCTGTGTAGGTAAGGTAGGACAAGGGGTACAGGAAACTGTCAGCCAGCCATATCATTTTAGATAAAGCTAAGGATTGGCCAGAACAGGAAGGATGGGCAGCAATGGTGGTCTCAGTAAACAAGTAGAAATCAGGTCCCACAGAGGGTTGTAACAAGATGAATTGGCTGAGGGTCACAGGAAAAGGATTCAATGCACAGGTGTTGTCCTCTGCTTCTTGGGAGAGGTTGGGTCTGGAGAACCCTGAGTAGAATGGCAGTCACTAGACCAGGAAGAAATGATCAATAGAAGAGTATACCCAGTGTCCAGGACACAGTGGGCACTGTGGTAGAAAGGGCAGGAACACAGGAGGACTCAGAGGAGATAGATCAATGGGAAAAGAAAGAGACTATGGCTCTGTTCTGCAGTTAATGCCAGCTCCCTACTGGGCCACCTCCATCTCCACCAGACTGCAGCTGGGAGCAGGGACTTTCCTCTACAGCATCTGGGAAGAAAAATGCTGCTGCCACTGGGTGATGGCATACAACAGATCTGGTTGAATATCCACAGAGTGGATATTCAACAAACACATAGTGAATGCCTATACTCCTAAAATATGTTATTCTTGCTTCTGGTGACCGAGTAATGGACAAAACAAATGTCTCAGTCCTCTTGGTAGCTGATATTCTAGTACAGAAGACAGGGATTGAAAACCTATTGGTTCAGGATTTCAGGTTTGAGTTCACATTTTATAAAATAAGAACCTGCCTGTAATCCTGGCACTCTGGGAGGGCAAGGCAGGAAGATCCCCTGAGCTCAGGAGTTAGAAACCAGCCTGAACAAGAGTGAGACCCCATCGCTACTAAAAATTAGAAAAACCTAGCCTGTCATTGTGGCCCAGCTACTTGGGAAGCTGAGGCAAGAGAATCACTTGAGACCAAGAGTTTGAGGTTGCTGTGAGCTATAATGCTATGGCACTTTACCCAGTGTGACAGAGTGGGATTCTGTCTTTAAAAAAAAAAAAAAAAACAGAGCAGTGCCTGTGGCTCAAAGGAGTAGGGCGCTGGTCCCATATACCAGAGGTGGCAGGTTCAAACCCAGCCCTGGCCAAGAACTGCAAAACAAACAAACAACAACAACAACAACAAAACACCTATCTCTCTCTCACTCTCTGTCATAGTAAGGACCCACAGAGCCTGACTGAAGTCTTCCGCTAAGTGAGACCCTTTTGTAGTATAGACACCAAAAGATAAGTTCTTTGGAAACTGGCTACAAAAGACTACAAGAGAAGTCTTTTTTTTTTTTTTGTAGTGTTATTCAACATGGTAGCTATTAGCCATGTATGCCACTTAAATTTAAATTAATTAAAGTTAAATAAAATTTAAATCACAGTTTCTCAGCCTGCTCAGGCTCATTTCAAGTGCTCTGTAGCTACACGAGGCCAGTGACTACATCTTAGGGCAGATACAGAATGTTTCCACCAGCCCATAAAGTTCTTTTGGAAGCACAACAAGAGAGTGGCCACCTGCTCACTGGACATAAACTGAACTTGAAAAGGCCTAGGTATGAATCCATGCAGGAATGGACTCATCACAGGTATCCTCTTAGCCCACTGTTTGCCAAAATAGTCCTTCCAGGAACTCCTTCTTCCACCCCAGAAGTTGGGATTGAAGTCCCTTCGCAGTGATCCCCCAGCACCTTCTAGTTCCCCTATCTTAGTAGGAAATACTCTGTGCCACGATGATCTGTCCATCTGCCCATCTCTCCACGGTGGTAACTGATGCTCCATCTGGAGAGCCACTCTAGGCAAAGCCATAAACATTCCACCTAGTCCCTATGCTTTTAGATGGGTGACCACGTCCTGTACCCCTGGCTTCAGTGGTGGACATGTGACCAAGACCACACTAATCCTACAGCCATGCCATGGCCCCCATCAGAGGGAGATCCCCTGCCAGTGACGCAAATTCAGAGTAGTCAAAGGCAGGAATGAGAAATGCAAAGAAAGATTCAAAATCCAAATGACATTGCTGAGTACTGAAATCCAGCTGTGTTCCCAGACAGCATGCTTCCTAGGTTTCAAGTTACATGAGCCAATAAACATGTTTCTTGCTGGAATAGTTGGAACGGGTTTCTGTCACTTGCAACCAAAATCCCGGATGAATGCATTTCCCCACAAGAGGGCGCTTGACAAGGGCTGAGACCTGTCCAGTCCAGTTCTCTATTTTATTCTCAGGGTCTCTCTCATAGGGTGCTTGGTACAAAGACAGAACTCAGGACGTGATTGTAGAAGAATGAAGAAAGCCTCCTTCTGCTTAAGAACATGCACAGTTACTACATACTGTTATACCACTCAAAAATGGAAAGAGGCATCCTAACAAAAATTTTCATGATCACTGTTCTAATCACATTAAGTGCAGGAAGGAAGAGGTATATTAGGTGTTAAGAACCAAACATGGAGTTGATTGACCACCATCGGGGCAGTGAAATTTATCAAGGCAATGAAATACCTTTGGCCTTTTCTAACATAGCTAAAATACAGTCATTTTGCAAAGTTAAAATCATGCCAAAGTGCCATAAAAAAACTGCAAGCATCTCTGAGCTTACTGTTCTATTAAAAGCCTTGTGTGTAAATTATTCTCCCCTATTACACAAACCTTTTATGAAGACTCTTCATTATTTTCAAATTTCCTCATGACTAAAATTTAAGGACTTTTGCTGGTGCAGACAACAAATGATTTGTGGTTTCTGCCTATCTGTCCCACCCTCATCCAAATAGTGAAATGGTTAGACCTCCAGTAGCTTCCTAGGCAAAGCAGCCTCCCCACTAGGCTCTGATTTCAGCAACATTTGTATCAAATTTGCTCTCTGTTGAGTGTATCAAGGCAGATTGCAATTTGGTGGCACTGGAACTTTAATAGTCCACTGTTTATTATAATGTTATCTTTAATAGGATGCTTATTGTTTAAATTTCTGTGAGCTCCAGGAGGAAGCGTGTGCACCCTGCTGAACATGGCTCTTGGGAAATGTCGAATAATCTGCTAAAGCAGACACCCGGCAGGCAAGTCTCAGGGGACAGATGCTGTGCACAGGGCAAATAGTTCCTCAAGGCGAGGCCGGCAGGCTCCCTGCCTCAAAGTGGGAAGACATCAGGTGCCTAGTCTTACTTAATGAAAACATAAAAGACTACTTAATTGCTCCAAGATTATGCATGGTGTTTTTTTCCTTCTTTTAGGTTGAGCTTGTTAATTTCTACAGCTGTGATGTTGGCACAATTGCAGCCCCAAGTCCTGTTTTCACAACTTGTAAGCAAAATTAAAACTTCCCTTTTTAATTAAAATTCAAACCAAGCCAGAATTAAAATCCTATTGCAAAATAGAGGCCTGGGAAGGCTCCAGAAGGAACACCTGTTCCAAAGGCATGATGGACAGCCTCTGACCAACACACGGCTTGGGGTGCTGTTGGAGGTCTTCGCAGAGGGGCTGCTACCATCAGCAGAGCTTTGGCCATTTCAACCTGCCCCTCCGAGGTGAGCCAGCTCTGGAGTGGGGAAAGCCAACTCCAAACTTACTATTTCTTATACCTTTCAGCCAGAATGTAACTTCCCAAGTACGACTTGTTCTCTTTGCCAGTAATGATAGCAATGATAATAATATAATAGCTATAACAGCATAGTAATAGTAATAAAACCAAATATTTCACACATTCAACACCCTACTTCACTTGTGGTGGGAGCTCTATGGATAAAGATGCAGGTCCAGGGAGGGGCTCCGTGATTGATGCCTGTGTGTGCACATGTGCCTGCAGATGGCACCTGGCCATTCCCGTCCTGTGCCCTGACAACAGAGCTGAGCATAATGGTTCATTTTCATCGAAGGGAAGGGAGAAGATTTTTAACTTTGAACCCTAAAGAAAATTATTACAGGCTCATTCATCTGAATCATAGTTGTCAATGCAGGGATACTCACCTGGATATTGCCTAAAAAAGCCTTTTGCACTTCCAAAGTATTGCCATATGAGTGATGGGTCACGGTCAAAGTTATCTACAAAAACTTTATTTAGGGATTCAGACCAATAAACTCCATTGACGATTGCAGGGTCTGTAAAATGAGAGAGAGAGAGAGAGAGATTAGAAACAAAAGTGAAATAGAATCCCTGGCAGTGCACATCACATGGCAGACGGGAGATAGCAGCATAAGATACCCCATCTTGCAAGAGGCTGTGAAAAAAGTTACAGTTTCCAAAATGTTTAGTTTCTGGGAATCCAGATGCGGGGGCTTCTCCGCCTCCCTAGCCCCTCTAACCACCCAGGAGCCTCTACTGATGGCTTCTTATGTGAAAGCACATTCCTTTTTTGTAACTTTCAATATCATATAACCCATCATTCCTGAGAAAAAAGAGAACCCTTCTTAGCATTATTTTTCTGCTTTTTCCCCTACTGAGCCTGAACTCAGCATTAAAAACAGAAAAACTGTGTTTTCTCTCTCTGTCATCACCTCAGCCAACATGACCCATTCCACTTCTCTCTGCCCTTGGCTTAGAAGTTTGTTTTTTCTAAACAAACAAACAACAAAAAAGAAATTAAATTGGAATTGTATAATTAAATCTTTGTACTTCTTCTGTTCAGCAGAATGTGAGCTCCATGAGGGCATCAAGGACCTCTGGTTGGTCTTCTGCTGTATCTTTGATTAGCACACAGCAGAAACTCTAAAACTTTTGTGGATTGATGAGGGGATGGCTGGAAGGGTAGATGGATGACCGATGGATGAAAGAAAGGTTATTTTCCAGACAGCAGATAATCATTTACTCTTCTGCTCCATGAACCCATTAACAAACCTCTTTTCTCCCTTTTGGAAGCCCAAAGATAACTCGTTGTCTTCTGTTCAGACAGAAGGTAAGAAATAAGGATAAAGGAAAGAAGGGAAATAAACAAGCATTCTTTATATATTGACTGAAGCAGGATGGATCCCTGAGGCAGCTCTGTGATGCTCCACTTTTTTTAATTTAACCATTGAAGCCCCCATTTCAAAATGATGCCACATGGTGTTCTCAGAATGGAAATGACTGTCGAGTCCTCCTATGATGAGGGTAAGAGTGGGAAAATGATGAACATTATCAAGACTGAGGAATCGGGTGGGAGCTTTCCCTGAGGCCCTGCCATGGCAGACTGTGCTCACCTCATCTCCTGCCATCCCCTCACAGCCCCACAAGGCAGGATCCCTGTTACCCACCATTCCACACAAGCAAGAACTGTACTTTCTGAGGAGCACCTAAGCACTAATGATCAGAGGTTTCTTTATTGGTAAAAAGGTTTCTTTATTGGAGACGGGCCTGTTTAGAAAGTAAAACAAATGGACAGAAAATAGCTAATGACAACAGGCACCCACATGCCCATCAGTGGAGCTGTTCTGTTAGCTCAGCACCCTCCCAGTGGTCCCTGAGGAGCTCTGAGTCAGAGCAATCTCCCTGTGACACCCTCATCCAGAGATTCCGCAGCACTACACAGACAGGAGGAGTGAGGACAGATTCTGCCACTGTAGTCCTCAAGTTGCAGAGTAAACAAGCAAAATAATGCTAGAAATGCTTGTGTAAATCAGGTCCCCTGACGCAGAAACTTAGGCTCGGCCCCCACGCCCCGACCCCTCCTCTGCAGAGCTCGGAGGCAGAGCCCACCGGAAGAACCTGGCATCTGGTCTTGCCTTCTGACCTCCACCCTGACTGAGTCCTTCAGATCACTGAGGCACTTGGGGTTCTGACCTCCATGTCAAAGGTAATGCTCTAACTCCTAAACTACAATAAACCACCTCATAGAGTGAAAATGACCAAATCAACCTTTTACCAGAGCAATTTTATAAAGACTTTATCCTCCCAATCCTGGAAAATAGAGCTCTTTATTGTTCCTGCCCAAACTTGATAATAATTATTGTGACTTGAGCTTAGCAGCAAAACCACTTAAAGATGAAAATACAATAATGACACTGAAAACCCCACGGTTCGTGCCTCTATCAATGGCCTTGATTATGTCTGCATATAAAAATCTGCAAAAAGAAGGAAAAATTCCATTTCACCAGCTCACAGCCTCGACATGTTAAGAAGTCAGTTTCTAGTTAGATAATTATCTTTCTTAAGTGTGATGACTGGGATTTATCTACTGAGACAATTCTTTTTATTTTTTTTCTGAGACAGGGTCTTGCCCCATTACCAAGGCTGGAGTACAGTGGCATCATCATAGCTTGCTACAGCCTCCAACTTAGAGGCTTAAGCAATCCTCCTGCCTCCAGCTTTCAAGTAACTGGGACTACAGGCAAGTGCCACCATGCCTAGCTAATTTTTTTAATTTTGTTTTTTGTGGAGACAGAGTCTTATTATTGCTGAAGCTGGTCTTGAACTCTTAACCTCAAGGAATACTCTTGCCTTGGCCTCCCAAACTGCAGGGATTCCAAGTATGAGCCACTGCCCCGACCTCTTTTTCCCTGAGTATGGTTTCTTTGGGGGGTAGAACAAGGCTGTGCACGCCTCTAACTGGCCCTGGCAATGCAAGATTGTCCCCTGTGGAACTATGAGCATCTTCAGGAATGCAAAGGGAACTGAGGATATGCCACGGACTTCGTTTAGATGCTAAGTTTTGCTCTAAAATTATGCTTCTTGGAAGAAGGGGCTTTTGATTTTCCAAGGGAAGAGTGAAGAAGAGGAAGCAGAATCGCTGGAAAGTACGACCTACTGAAAATGGGAGCCGTGTTATACATACCCATTTATCCAATATGTGAAATAACACTTCCTTTGGCTTATAAAATAAGAACTGTGTATTGATTTCGCAAGCTTGCTTAGCCAGCAATTTTAATAGAAGGGAAATTTTTTGAATAGCTGTCTACTGTTACAGTTTTTTAAAATATAGTGGGGAGGGGAGCTAGGAAAATTACATGAGGACTTCATCTATGTATTTAGGTCAATATATATATATTTTTTTATATAAATAAACATTTTTATAAATAAACATTATTTTCCAAACTTTGCTGACAGAGAGTGGAAGTGAAGTAAGCCAAGGGTCAGTCGGTGCTATCTCCCCTCACTCCTATCCCAGCCCCTTCCTGTGTTCAATGAGGTGGTCCCAAAGGTCATGTTGGGGTGTGGGCCAGGGCTCAGCCTGAAGTTCCCTCTATAGCAGCTGAGCCAATTTGCTCTGCAGTCTCTGGTGACAAAGACAGTGTCTTCCCGAGTAGCAGACTTACCCCTTTCCACATTTGGGTCTTGTTTCAAATTTTGCTTAAAATCCCTTTTGCTTCTTTTAGAGTGTCCAAGGGTCAGGTGTATCTGAGCTTTGGCGTCTACCTCCACCTCTCACCTTTTTAGGAGTTTCATGCACTGTATTAGCTTTCTATGGCTGCTGTAATAAAATACCCACAACGTAGATGTCTTAAAACAACATTTATTCTCTCACAATTTGGGATGCAAGGAGTCCAAAAATCAGAGTGGCAGCAGGGTGGGTGCCTGATGCAGATTCCACGGGAGAGTCTGTTCCACATCTCTCTGGGTGCTCCCTTGGAATCCCTGACATTCCTTGTCATATAGACTCATTATTTCCATCTTCACATGCCCCCTGACACATCTCCGAGTCAAATCTCTTTCCTTTGTCTCAGAAGGACACGGTCATTGGATTTAGGCTCCACCCTAAATTCAGGATGATCTCACACCTCAAGATCTTTGAATTCATCACATCAGCAAAGAACTTATTTCCAAATAAGGTCCGTGCTCAGGTACTGGACCTAGAAGGACTAGGACCTAGTAGGACTTAAGAACCTATCTTTTGTGAACACTATTCAATGAAGGACACATACTCTCTTAATTATTCTACAGAGAATACCTGTATTTCATGGTTTGCACATTTTTTTAACCTGAGTTTCTTAAGTGCAGGACGTTTACCTAATGAAGGATGTCTAAAGGCCTTCACCCTTTTCTTCTTTATGAGAACAATTCAGATTTTCATGGGCACATCATATTTTTATGAGCTTGCCATTCTTCCTGACCTCTGTCAATGAGTCCCACTGTAACGCACTAAATTGGATTAGAGTCATTTCCCTCACTGTCTAGTGGATGTGTCAGTCCCTAGCATTCTCTGATCAATGAAGTGAACTCAGGACAGCATGATCATTTTCTCCAGTATTGCTATCCAATCCACATTAACTTACTATTCATCCTGGTCAATATGAAGTACAGGAACAGCAAGCAGTCTGCTTCCTCCACCTTCTGAGACATTAAATTACCCCCGATGCCAGTCAAGAACTTATCAGATGCTCAGTTTTCACTAAGACGGACTACCCGCAGATGTTCGGGGAGTCAGAGTCACATACCACCAGCGTGATAAATTTTCAGTTTGCATCTAAAGAGCATCTCCCACAAACCTGATCTGGCTTTGTAAACTATCACATAACCCAACAGCAAATCGCTTTTGTAGTTTCTTTCTTTTATTTCCACCCAAATAATGACTCTGGCCTGTGCTTTATCATCAGGTTTGCATTTTGCAACATGGGACACCTTACATGGCAGATGGCTGGTGTCCTCACTGCATATGCCCCCACACACTCTCCCATACATACTTTTTGAGTTCTGCATCTTTAAATAAGGCAGCCCCTCTTATCACCCTATTTCAGTTGTGAGTTCCATTCTCCTTGAGTCCTGCCTAAGATGGTCAGCCCCCTGGGTCCAAGCAATAAACTGACAGCTCACTTGGCTTGTGCTTTAACTTCCCTGAGCCCTAGTATCTGCAGAAAACAGATGAGAGTAGCCTCCTCTTTCCTGTTCTGCAGTGGGAGGACCCATTCATCACCAGGGGACACCACCAGTCCTCACACTGTGGGAAGCACCTCCCTCCCCACCCATAACATCTTGAGATGATCCAGGGGAGACTTAATCTGCATCTCTTTCTCCTTTCCTAAATGATCAGGGCAAGGCACTCTGACTGCTTTGTTCCTTTGTTCATCCAACAAATGTCTGCAGAACACCTCCTATAGCAGGCATTCCACAGGGAGCCAGTCGAGAGCTCCCCTGTGTGGAAAGGGCAGAGGGAGTTGCTCAGAGAGTGTGATCAAGGAAGACTTCCAGCAGAGGTGCCCCAAATACCGAGAAGGCATCAGCCCCCAAACACCTGGGCCAACAAGAAAGCTGCAGGCAGGGGGAACAACAAGTTCAAAAACCCTGAGTTGGGAAGAAACAGATCCTGGGGGATGACAAAGGAGGGAGGCAGTGCTGCTGGGGCCCAGGGATGGATGGGGAGAGGTAGGGGATGAGGCAGGAAAGGTGGGCAGGCCCCAGTAAGGAGTTTAGCAGACCGGCAAAGTTTCCTGCCAAGCATACGTTTTCCAACAGACATAATCTGCTCCATTCATGCCAAGGCCCATCACGCCTTTATTCATGGTTCCCAAATCAAATTTATTTTCTGAAATCTGTAGCAAGCATAGCCTACTTCCTCTTCCCAGGACAAGCAATCGGAATCTTCATGGTTGCCTCAGTGCTTATGTTTCCTCTCCAGACCTCAAAGACATCTGATACACACTCGATCCTTTTCAATATCATTTATTCTCTAGTGAATTAGCAGAACTGTATTAATTTGAACTTGCCATTCAATTTCTAGAGAATTTGAGCGAACATGAACAATTATAAACTTATATAGAATTACAGACAAACGACGATGACCCCAAAACCACTGTATGAAGGGAAAGGACGGAGCTCAGATGCAGCAGGGTTTTTGAAGTGTGGCCCTTGTGAGGAGGGTGTTTCCTGCCAGGATCTCAGGCTTCCCTACGTTTCTCTGAAGTTGTGCACCTCTCAGCCGTAAAATTATAGCAGGCACAGGGAGCCTGGGGATCAGCCCACGCAGGCATTTTCTTCAGTGTCATATTTTGGACCAAATTCAAGAGGAGAATGGTTGGATAGCTTTCATGTCTCCCGTTTCAGCAAGTAAATGACATCTCTCCCATTCAGTCTAAATAGATCATAGATTAAATAATGAACAGTTTTGATGCTAATTATCAAACACTTATATCTACTGGAAAATAGTCCTTAATGTGTGCTGAATTATAAAATAGGTTTGTTTGCCAAATATTTACCCTTTCTCTAGACTTAGTGATGTGCAGGTTGCTTTTCACAAAGCAGGAGCCCATTTCTAGCAGCCCTGGGACCAGAGGGACAGGGTGATTCACACCTCAGTGCTGAACTGCTCTGGATGGAGCCAGGAAACAAATGGCATGAAAAATCCCAGAAAACGCTCTAGACCAAGGGTGGCCAACAATTTTTTTTTCTCTGCTGCACATTGGAAGAATAAGAGTTGTCTGGGCTACACAATAAACACAGAAACACTACCGAAAGCTGATTAGCAAAAGAAGTCCACACATAATCAGCCGGCAGCCTACAGGCCACAGGTTGGCCTCCCCTGCTATAGACTCTCTGGGCCCATTGTCTCCATGAGCTAAACTTCAGGGTTACTTTCCCACTGAGATTTCACATCAATGATTAAACTTTTTTTTTTTTTTTGGCCTTACACATACCAACTGTAAATAACCTTCCTCTCTTAATGCATTTTAAATTTTGCAGAGAAATTTGTGTTTCTTTCTCCTTAATCTCCTGGAATAAACCATTCACAAGTCTTTGTCAAAGCTATTAAGAAGAAGAAAATTACAGCATAGAAATCAAGATGATGATGATACTATGGTAATAGCCACAGAAAATACCATTTATGGAGCCCTATAATGGGCCACACACACTCTGAATAACCCTTCCAGGCAGTTACAAACTACTTTTCCTAGCCCCATTTTACAGATGAGAAAACTTATCCTCAAAGCTTTGAAGTCCATTGCCCCAGTATATTTCCTTGCCCAAGACAGAAGTTAGCTAAGCTTCTTGAGCAAACTACCTGATAACAGAGGCCCTGAATTCTACTGGGTTCCTACCAGATGTTAAAGAGGAGCTGGAGGAAAAGAGTGACAGTACTAGAACAGTAGTCCCAAGACCAGGTAACATGTGGCTCAGAGCAGGCCATCTGCCCCCAGCTAGTAGACAGAGTGGGTGATCTGTGGAGGAGGCGACTCTAGTCAGACCCTGACATGGCATCTTTGCACCTAACATTTGGGACATGAAGGTGAGTTAGAGGAGACAAGATGACTGAAGATAAGGTAGTTCTGGGGACCAATCCAGAGCCCCTGTCCAGGAGTTCCCCCACGCTCTGTTGCAGAGCAGGCAGTGAGTCTAGCTTATCACCATTAGCTTTTGGGTTAGGGTCCTGATTGAAGAAGGGACATTTATAAGGCATAGAATTCAGAAATCTAGAATGCAGGCTAAAACACTCCTGAGTGAAGATAAGCACATCTCAAGGGGCCTCTGAGTCTAAAATATCATGTGAAACACATTACTTGATATATGATATTTAATTAAGTCACCCTTGCAAGCTAAGGAAAAGCTGAAGAATCATTACCCACTTCCTTCTTGAGGGTTTGTTCGGGTTAGAAAGGAGACAAAACTCATCATGGAGAGGTTCAGGATTGAGTGAACACAGAATCACCCTTTCCCACCAGCAAGTACTAGAACAATGCCAGCCCAGGCCAACAATGCCAGACTCCTGTAGCAGTTCCCAGGAACTCCAGCGTGTTGCCTGAGAATCTATGCTGAACCCCACAGCCAGAACACCCAGCCTGCTCCAGAAGCTTCAGTCATTTCTGATAACCGATCACAGACAAAGTCTGGCTGCCTGAGGCTCCAAGCAATTTTGATCTGGCCGGTGACCCCTTTTCAAATTTACTTCACCTCCAGCTCCCAGCGTACACCCACATCCACATCCTGGCCAATCTCCTGGAAGCTTCCACTTGTAGTAACTGTTATTACCACTGAACAACTCATTCAAAACATTTAACCATTTAATACATGTCATGTTTTCTAATATTGCCCAAAAGAATTTAGCACCTCTGCTGGATATAGTATGCATTTGTTCATTCATTCAGAAAATATTTGCTAAATGCCTAGTGTGTGCCTAGCTCATGCTAGGATTTGGAGATGAAGCAATGAGCAAAGCTAGACATGCACAGTGTGGGGGAAACTGCAGTCTGCAAAATAAGTAGGCCTAGGGGGGTGGTGGAGTAGAGTGGTCCTGTCCAAAGTAAGTTTAAGGCCTGGATGGGGCAGGGCTTGGTGGGGTAACTGAGCAGGGTCTTACAGATGGTGGTCGACAGTTATCCTCAATCTCAAGAGCAGTGGAGGTTCCTGGATGGTTGCTGAGGGCAGATACTCACCTTTGCAATTTGCAGTGGAGAGCAGGTGTGAGGGGTGAAGGGGAGTGTTTAGAGGTTCCTGTAGTCATTAAGGGGGACATGTGGGTTCTTGTACAAGGGTGGCAGAGGGAGAGATGCCTGTGGTGTCCAGAGAGGACGTGCTGTTAAATGTACGCTGGTCTAAGTTTTGAATTCTGATGGCAGGCATTTGTGCCAGAGACTGAAGATCCAAGTGGGGAGTCTCCAACAGCAGGAAGCCTGGACAGCAGAACCTCAGAGAAGCCACACCATGGAGAAATTAGCCAGAGGGGACTG
>CAUYTI010006298.1:0-24331 GCA_963575145.1 Galago senegalensis | reverse complement strand
GTCCCAGCTACTTGGGAGGCGGAGGCAAGAGACTCGCTTGAGCCCAGGAGTTGGAGGTTGCTGTGAGCTGTAATGCCACGGCACTCTACCCAGGGGGACAGCTTGAGGCTCTGTCTCAAAAAAAAAAAAAAAAAAAAATTTGAAGCTTGAGAGACAGAAGGTGGAGACAGAGGTGAGAGAGCTAACAAGATCGTGTGCTAGCAGAAAGTCACTGGTCAACCCTATGCCTCCCTTAACCAAATCTTGTAATAAGTTTAGTAAATTCATAATATCTGCTAGAATGTTGTGGTTGTAAGCAACAGAAAAGCAAGCTAAACTGTCTCAAGCAAAAAATAAAAACAGAATAAAACTTTAAAAGCACAATTAAATCGTCTACAAGGGAGAGTAGATGAGGAACATAGGGAGGCAGCTTTATCCAGGGCTGAAAAGATGGGATTTGATTTCTATCTATTTCTCTGCCCCATTTCTTCCTTAATGGCTCCATTCTCAGGCAGTCTTCCTCCATAGCACATGATGGCTGTCAGCAGTACCTGAAGAAAGATCTTTTTTTTTTTCAGTCCAGTTAAAAAAAAGTCTCTTCACTCAATTTATAGAAAACATTCATTTTTTACTCTAATTTTCACTGCTGGGGAACATATGCCCATAGTTGGACTAATCACTGCAGCCAAGGGATGGGGCTTTATCCTGATTGGCTTAGGACCCAACCATCTCAAGAGGATGGCACTTCCCAGCAGCCCACCAGCCCCTGTTACCAAGAAAAGTGGACGGCATGAAATGTCCGTGTGACTCGGGATGGGCTTGGGCTCTGTGTAGGGACACAGGGAGGAAACAGATGGTTTATGAAGAAGACTGAGTCCAGGAGGCCACGGAGGCGAAGAGGAACCCAGAAATTCACCAGAAAATTGACAGTCTGTGGAACTGACGGGAATGGGCACTACTGTCCAGGCCCAACGGACAGGAGCTACCTCCTCTCCCCACTTGCTGGCATTTGGGTCAAATGTGGAATCCGTGGTAAACTAAGGCACCTCCCTTCTCCTTCCCAGGCCCAAGAATCCCATCCTTTATTAGTACATAACAGGCCCTGCATGGTGGCTCATGCCTATAATCCTAGCACTCTGGGAGGCCATGGCAGATGGATTGCTTGAACTCACAAGTTCACATTAGCCAGAGCAAAAGTAAGACCCCATCTCTACTAAAAATAGAAAAACGGAGGCAAGAAGATCAGTTGAGCCCAAGAGTTGGAGGTTGCTGTGAGATAGGACACCGCGGCACTCTACCAAGGGCAACAGCTTGAGACTCTGTCTCAAAAAAATAAAATAAAATAAAATAATAAATAAACAAATAAATAGTACATAACAACCGTCAGTTGTCAAATACTTACTGTGTGACTGCCACCATTTCAAGCACACCACTCTTTATGAGGAACAGACTATTATTTCTACTTCATAGGTGAGGCTATTGAAGCCCAAAGAAGTCAACAAACTCACTCAAGGTCACGCAGCTGCTACACCGTGTAGTCGGAAGGATTCCAACCTGCAGTACGTCTCTAGGGCAGCCAACCATGGCCACTCCATGTTGCCAAGCCCAGTCCCTGGAATCTGGGAAGGGAGTTCTTTTGATTGTAAGCCAGGAAGGGGCACATCACACTTTGCCTTGAGGGCCTCCAGTGCTTGTCAGGAGGCGACAGACCGAGGTGCTATTCTCTTTAGGGTAACTGAACCATCACCAGAAAAATGACCCATAAACTTGAAACCGAGCCCTGGCTTCCCTCTGTGGGCTCCAGCCACGTTATATCCCTCCTTCAATTAATTAATGAAGCCCGGCGCCTCTCTCCGCCTGGCTGCTTCCCTCCCTCCCCATCTCCACTGAGATCCTGTCTTTCCTCCCTTTGGCCCAGCCCACTGCTTTCTCTCAGCCTCTGCAGTTGCTCCTTGCAGGGAGGCTGTTGGAGAGTAAGAGAGAAGGAACAGAGCTTCAAGCTGGATTTGTGCAGCCCTTAAAACGAGGGCTGTGTCTCATGGAATCTCAATGTTAATGAAGGCCTTGGCTGAGCCTGACCTCTACTCCAAATTAACCCATTTGGGCAGACCTTGGAAAGACAGGTGTATGTAGTTCAAGGACAGAGTCAAGGTGGAAGATGGGGTTCAGAGCTCTCTCAAAGGGCCCACTCTCTTTAGCTTCCTATTTGGGGGCGCATCATTTACAAGCAGCCTGACTTTTGGGCTAAAAATGAGTGAGGAAGATCTGAGGCCTTACATTCAGACAGACCTGGTTTAAGTCCCAGCCCACCAACTCATAGCCCAGTGTCCTTAACCTCAGTGGTTCTCAGTTTCCTGTCCTATAAAATGGGGACTATAGTAGAAATTAGATGTCTGGAATTTACATGACAGGACTTGGAAACTCCTTAGCTCAGAGACTGACACAAAGGAAGTACTTGGTTTTATTTTACTTATTCATTCATTTATTTATTGTGAGACAAAAGTTTCATTCTATTGTCCAGGCTGGAGTGCCTTGAACTCCTGACTTCAAGAAATCCTCTTGCCTCAGGTTTCCAAAGTACTGAGATTACAGGCATGACCTATTGTGCACAGCCTTTTTTTTTGAGACCGATTTTCACTCTGTGACTCTGGGTAAGTGCCATGGTGTCATCATAGCTCACAGCAACCACAAACTCTTGGACTCACACAATCTTCTTGCCTCAGCCTCCCAAGTAGCTTGGACTATAGGCATGTACCACTACTCCTGGCTAGTTTTTTCTTTTTCTTTCTTTCTTTTTTTTTTTTTTTTTTTTTTTTGAGACAGAGTCTCCTCACTACGTCACCCATGGCTTCACAGCTCACAGCAACCTCAAACTCTTGGGCTTAAGTGATTCTCTGGCCTTAGCCTCCCAAGTAGCTGGGACTACAGGCGCCCGCCACAACGCCTGGCTATTTTTTTTTAGTTGTAGTTGTCATTGCTGTTTGGCAAGTCCAGGCTGGGTTCAAACCTGCCAGCTCTGATATATGTGGCTAGCACCCTAGCTGCTGAGCTACAGGCACCAAGCTTCTTTTCTTTCTTCTTTTTTCTTAAGTATAGACAGGGCTGATCTCAAACTCCTAAGCTCAAGCAATCCACCTGTCTCAGCCTCCCAGAGTCTAGGATTACTGGATGCTCAGCTGTTTTTTTAAAATAAACTATTGTTTTTATTCCTGCTGTCAGAATTATTACAACTATTTTTATTCCCCAAGACACTTGGAGAAGCAGCATAGGGTATGAGCTAAGAACACAAGCTCTGGATCCTATCTTCATTACTTTAAATCTTGGTTCTGTCATTTCTTAGTTGTGTGACCTTGGATGGGTTACTCTACCCCTCTGTGCCTCAGTTACTTGATCTTGAAAATGGTAATAATAATAGTATCCACCTCACAAGTTGTTTTGAGGAATAAATGAGACAAAATACATACAGAGATGAAAGAAGACACAATGAATATTAGCTTTTATTATTTTCCAACACTCACTAACTTCTCAGTAAATGAAAACCATCATTCAATAGTGAGTTTTGATCAGTGGTGGGCTAGTGACAACTGAACAATGAATGCATATATGTGTATATATGTACTTAAGTCCTAATAAACAAAACAATGAATACATATATGTAAGTTTTTTTGTATGATGAATTTTACTGACATAAAAGTATGCCACAAAAATTACAAATAATAATAAAATTTAATTGATTTTTACCAAACTCTGTATTCATTGTCTATCTGTGATTGCAAGTTAACTATGATTTGGCAAATAGTGCTGTACCCCAACCATAAATGTAGTTCTGCCATGAATGTTGGTTGATTTTTCATTTGCATTAATGTATAAGGTGAAAGCAAAACAATAAAAACATGTCAGAACTTAGTCATCATTTCTTCAGTAAGTTGGATAATAATTTTGAATACTGGAAGAATTTATTATCTCCAGTTTTGAGTGCTATTCATAATGTAATGTATATAACACAACATACTTTAAAATTTAATCTGTATTATTAGCATTTTCTGTATCTCTTTCTTACTTTAGGTCTAGACAATCCACCAAACAAAGTCTTAGTTGGTAGCATCTGCCAATTTCTATGGTGTAAATATTCATATACTATGGCCCAATTCAAGCTCCCAATAGAGTGACTCAGTGTGTAGCTGGGAAGAGATACACAATGCAACACTATTATATAGTATTTCCATCATGCAGGTACAATAGACTTTAACCTCAAAAGCATAGATAATAGCAAAATTATAAAATAATCAGTAATGAGTATTGTGTTATTTATTACCTGTTTTTAATTTAATCTGTTCATATGAGATTGTGTCATTTAATTTAAAATATTTGCTGTGTTTGACAACTAGCTTGCAAAATTCCTAAGAATTTAACAATTGGCTTTCTTGAGCCAGTATGGGCTACCTCCAGCATACCACTGGTTTTGATACCTAAATCCCTGGGGGAAGCTTAATCCCTGAAAGAAAAACAAAATAAGGAAATGCATTAAATAATTATGGGACATGAGAGATTTTTTAAATTAGACATAAAGGAATTTTCTTCAGAAATGAGGGCTTTCCTTACTGTTAGATTGTATTCTCTACACCACCAAAGGTGGTGGCAACAAAAATCTTTCTTATTCCCAAATATTCTTCTAGAACTTCGCCAGTCTCCTGTTGAGAGGTGTAGTCTATCTCCTTTCTCCTCGAACTTGGGTGAGTTTGGGATTGTTTGGAGCAATAGAGTGTGGTGGAAGTGGCTTCTATCTAGTTCATAAAGCTTAGTTCACAAAAAATGATGCAGCTCCCTCCTTATGGGCTAAAACACTTTTGAAGCCTATGCCTTCATGTAGGTAGTTTAACCAACCTGAGACCACCATGTTGTGAGGAAGCCCAATCGAGCCTATGCAGAGAGGCCATATGGAGAACCCAGAGACTCCATAATGAGAGATGCCCAACTACCATGCAGCTGCCTCCTGGTGATCTATCTAGCACCAGCTCTGTTCAACTGCAACTGCACAAGAGGCCCTGGGCCAAAGTTGCACATCATAGACTTCCCAGAGTCGTGGAGATACTAAAAGTTTATAGAGCCCGGAGCAGGCTATCAGCACAGAATTAAGAAAAATGTTGTTGGAAAACTAGAAGAAAAATGTTTGTTGTTATGTGGTGGTGGAAAGTTTGTCACCTACAGTGGCATGAGAAAGAGGAAATATGCCAAATGAACTCAATAAAATAGCAGGATACTGAAAATATCATTTAGTTTTTTCTTGCTTCCTATGATACATGCAAAAGGAGAGAGATGAACTAAAGAGCAAACTATTTAATGTAAAGGAGCCAAGACTGGCTGGCCTTCAAAGCAAAAATATTTTTTGTTCCTATCTTCTCTTGATGGCAATAACTGAGAAAACACCTTGGGCTTTTATTACTCAATTTCAATACTTACTATAAAGCTACAGTAATGAAGACAGTGTAGTATTAGCAAAAGGAAATAGACCCACTCATATATGATCAATTGATTTTCAACCAAAGTGCACAGGCAATTCGATAGAGAAAGGATAGTCTTTTCAAAAAGTAGTGCTAGAATACTTGGACATCCATATGCAAAATAAAAATAAAAAGATCTTCAGCCCATACTGTTTTATATAAAAATTAACTTGAAATGGATCATAGACCGAAATGTAAGACCTAAAACTATAAAACTTCTAGAAGATGACATAGGATAAAATCCTTGTGACTTGAGTTTGGCAAGGATTTCTTATATAGGATGCCAAAAAACAAATTATAAAAGAAAAAAACTGATAAATTGGGCTTCATCAAAATTTAGAACTCTGCTCTTTCAGCTTTCAGTTAAGAAAATGAAAAGATGGGAAACTACATACTGGGAGAAAATATTTGCAAAACACAGATCTTAGGAAGGACTGGTTTCCAGAACAACTAGATTAAAAAACTCTTCAAAACTCAATTTTAAAAAGAAATTTTGTTTTAGTATAAAACAAACAACTCAGTTTAAAACGGGCAATAGACTATCTGTTCTCCATGGAATTGCCTTTGCACCTTTGTTGAAAACCAGTCATTTATTTATTTGTGTGTGGATGTATTTACTGAGTGTTTATTTTGTTCCATTGATCCATTCGCATATCTTTATACCAATAACCACACTGCCTTGAATATTGTAGTTTTATAGTTTTCATGAAATCAGATCCTGTTAGTTCTCCAACTCTGTTATTTTTCAAGGCTTTCTAGATCTTTTACATTTTCATATGAAATTTAGAATCAGTTTGTCAATTTCTACCCAAAAAGAACCTTCTGGGATTTTAATCAGAATTGCTATAAATCTATAGTTTAATTTGGAGAGAATCAACATCTCAACAATATTAGATCTTCTAACCCATAAACAAGGTGTACTCTATTTATTTAGATCTTATTTTATTTCCCTTACCAATGTTTTGTAGTTTTTAAAATGTTTCATCACATCTTTTGTCAGATTTATTCCTAAATATTTATTTGTGAAGCTACTGTAAATGGTATTGTGTTTTAAAATTCCAATTTCCAGTTGTTCATTGCCTGTATAGAGAAATGCAATTGATTTTTGTACAATGATCTTATATCCTGCAACCTTGCTGAACTCAATTACTAGTTCTCAATTACCAGAAAATCCATCAGATATTCTATATAGATGCTCATGTCATCTGAAAATTTTACTTCTTTTCCAGTCTAAATGTCTTTTACTTCCTTGTCCTGCCTTATCCAAGTGGCTATAACCTCCAGTATGATGTTGAATAGAATTAGTGAGAGCAGATCTTCTATGTCTTATCCTACATACAAAAATTAACTCAAAATACTTTATAGGCCCAAATGTAAAGATACAAAACTACAAATAATCCTAAAGTAAGAGAAAAATTCTGTGACCTTGGGTTAGGCAAAGGGGATGTTCTTAGATACAACATCAAAAGCATGAGCCATAAAAAAACTGGAAAATTGGCCTTTATCAAAATAAAAACCTTCTGCTCTTTGGATAACACTGTTAAGAGAATAAAAACACAAACCACAGAGTGGGAGAAAATACAGGCATTTTTTGTGGCCCTTTGTTACAGCAGCCAAAATAAACTAATATAAAAACATATATCCACACAAAGATTTATAAACCTATGTCCATAGCAGCTTTATCTGTAATAGTCAAATACTCAGAATGGATGGCGCCTGGTGGAACATCCACGTGATGGAATCCTACTCTCACACTGCGCGATTCCCTGTATATGCAATTCTGGAAAAGGCAGAGCTACGGGGCAAACAACAATTAAGAGACTGCCACAGGCTGGGGTGGGTGATGGACATGACTACACAGGGGCACAGGGGAACTTTGTGGGAGGATTATACTTAAATTGTAGCGGCAGTTACACAATTACACACACTTGTTAGGACTTAACAGAACTGTACTCCCCCAAAGGGTGAATTTTTCCATATATAAATTTTATCTCAACGAATTCGTCTTAGAAAAAGGATAGGTACGAGACATAGCAAGGAAAAAGAAAGAAAAGAAAAGGAAGAAAGAAGGAAAGAAGGGAGGGAGGAAGGTCCTCAGACCAAGTATCAAATCCATATGGAGGAAATTCTGACACATGCTGCCACATGGATGGAACTTGAAGACAATATGCTGAGATGAGCTAGGCACACAAAAGGCCAAATATTGAATGATTTCATTTATTTGAGGGTCCTGCGGTAGTCAAATTTATAGAGATGGAGAGTACAATAGAGGCTATCAAGAGGTCAGAGGGTGGGGATAAGGGGGAGTTATTGTTTAATGGGTACACGGTTTCAATATGAGTGACGATAAAGTTCCGAAGATGGATGGTAGTGATGGTAGCCCAAAGATGCAAATGTACTTAATGCCACCGAATACACACTTACAATGGTTAAGAGCATACATTCTACATTATGTACATTTTACCACAATAAAAAATAAAATAATTCAAAGACAAACAAAAAAACTGGTAAAAATTGTTGCTATATACTTGTAAAAATAACTGCAATACATTGCCAGTTTTCGAAAACATGGACAAAGATAGAAACATGCAATGCAAAATAAGAATTAGGATGAGGAGGCGAAATAAAATTGGCTAAAGCAATTTGGAAATATATCCAATCTCTCTAGTGAGCAGTTTTAGTGGTGTGTGGGATAATATCATATATAGCTGGCGAGCGTGTAAATTAGCATCTTTCTGGAAGGCACTTCAGTTCTCTGCACTGAATCCTTTTTTAAAAGTTCCATGACCCCACAATTGCACTGTTAGGAATGAATTCTAAAGAGGTAGTCACAAAAACGTAAGGGGAGCAATAGAGGATGGTTTAAAATCAGACCAAAAAAAAAAAAAAAAAGATCAGACAAAAATTTGAATCAACCTAGAGGTAATTTAAGAAGAGTCTGTAAATAAATGCTGGTATGTTCGTGCAAACTTTAAAAGGGATGACATTTTTTTATATTTATTGGCAGGCCGAGGTGTGCATGACATACTTTAAGTGAAAAAGATGTAGATAAAGAGGCAATATGTACAGTATGGGGGCGGAAAGTGGACGTGTCTGAATACATTAGAAGTCTAGAAGAAATGTTAACCATGCTCATTTCTGGGTGGTGGAACCTCAGATAATTTTTTTCTTCCTTAAATTTGCCTGTATTTTCTTTTCTTTTCTTGTTTGCTTCTTTTAGTTATAAGCATATATTACTCTTATCAAAAATTTGAGGAAGACCTTTTTTTCACAACTACAAAAAAGCAAAGATGTGATTCTAGCTGGAACATGAAGAATCCCATGGCTGTTCTCATTTGGGGATCTCAAGACACATTACAAAGCATCTGGTGAGGGCCTGGCAGATCTTAAAGATGTCCCTGTCTAAGTCATCTTGCCTGAGAGGCTCCTCAAGGGAGAGTACAGGTGATCCAATGATGCTCCCAGAAGCCAGCCTTCTCTGGGCATTCTGATTCTGCATTCTCTGGATACTGAATGCTGCTCCCTTGAAAGCTAAAACTGAGAATACTTTTATTTTTGGCCTTCTCAATGACATCTTACTACCTGGAATGCAAATGTATGTTCTGGAGCTTCAGCAGCTATTTTGTGACCATAGGAAAGCCCCATATGCTATGAAAATGGAATAGGAAATTGGAAGGAACTGATGTCTCTAGTAGCTTCACTGATGTTCTGTATAGATTTGGGCTTCCTGTTGCCAACGCTTTATTATGTGAGTAAACTAACTTTCATATGTTTAACCAGATTTTCTGAGGCTTACAGGCAGACATGATCCTAAACGATCCCTTGAAGATTCTATCATGCCCTCAACACCCGATCTTGGCCCTGATTATAAATGACCTGACCGGAGGCAGGAAGTTCCTTTTCAATTGCTAGTAGCACTGTTGTTCTCTGTTGCAATACTTATCTATTCTTATCTTATTTAATCTTCATAAAAATCCTCAAGGGAAGTCCAAATGCCATCCCCATTTTACAGTTGGGAAACTTATCCAAGATGATAAGTGACTTATCCACTTCTATTCTAACCTCAGGACTCTTGGCTCCTAATTAAACATTTTTCTTATGATGCCAGAGGAGTCAACAAGGGCAGAGGACCAGCATCCACACTAATAGTTTGTTGTTGCTATTAATCAGGCCTATGGAAAGTCTTCAAATCTACACTTTAAGCTTAACAAGTAGCACAGTTGTAAAGAGTGCAGACCATGGTCTCAGGAAAGTCTGAGTTCAAATTCTAATTATCTCAGTGTTCCATTTTGGCTCTTTAGGAAGCAGGTACCAACATAAAATTAGCCATGCAAGAGATTTATTGAGGGAGATGCCTGTGAAGGAAACGGGACAGGAGCAGCGGGGGGTAGGGAGAGCCTCAGATCTAGATCCTGGTCTGACATCTGGGAAGGGACAGAGAGAAAGAAGGAGGATTGAGGAGGAGCCTCAGACTTTAGAGGCTCTGGGAAGGTCCCCAGGCTGATGTGGAGCCCAGAGCAGGGTCAGGTAGGAATGGCCTGGCTCTGCCATCCCAGCCACACTCAGTCATGGGCTGGGAACAGCCTCTGGGTAACCGCTGCCTAGATCTGAAGATGTGGCTGTCACCAAAACCTCCAGTAGGTGCTCTCTTGGAGAGCTGAGTGACACATTCCACGGCCACCACCTCCTTCACTGTGAGCAAGTTCCAGAACCTCACTAAACCTCATTGTACTTGTCTAGAAAATAGGGGTAATAATAATGGCACCTATCTCTCAAGGTGGTCTTATGGATAAAATGGCATAATTTACACCAAGGCTTAGCTTAGCATGGGGCATGTGGGAAGGTCCCCATGAAAGTTGTCGCCCTGCCTTTCCTACCTTCACCTCCCTAGGAACCAGACCTGTGTCTTTGTTCTGTAGATTCCCACCCCCTACTCCTACTCCATGTGATGAGATCTGCTAGGTACACAGCTCAAGACAGTGACAGATGCCCTCCTGTGGGCTTAGTTTTCTTGGCAATGAGGCCATTCATGTACCAACAGAGGGGGGTCCACATAGGGAGCCCAGTGGGAGTGACAGAGGGGCCCACCCCAGTATACTTCTACTCCAGCCCCCTGGAGAGCTGGGCATTCCCAAGCTAGGGTATGACACTCAGATCCTGGGGGAAGCCAGTGTTTGGGATCAGTCATGGTGGGATCTCATCCTGAGCCCTCCTCTGTAGGCCAAGAAGCAATGACCACATCTAAAGGCCACATACCCAAAATGGATCATGACAACTTCTAGGGAGATGTGGGCCTTCTCTTCATACTTTGCAAACTTGTCTTGTGTTTGGTTTTTATAACAAGCTAATATCTCTTTTGTGAGAAAAGTTAATATAAAGTACAATGCATGTGGAATATAGAAAAGATCTAACATGGAAATTAATAAAGAAGAGAATTTAAATTATTCTTATGGCCAGCCACCAGAACTGAGGCCTGCAGTGTGGTAAGGCACTCATTTCTCTTCACAAAAGGTGTTCCTGCTGAGAAGAATGTTCTGAGGCTGCTGTAGGGTCCCCTTAGAGCTCCCCCAAAGGCCTACTTGAGAAATAGCCAGGCCTTACGGGCTCTTAAAGAGTGCACAGCCTTCAGCACAGCATTTCCACTTGTAGAAGCACATCCTTAGGAAATAATTGGATACTCAGACAGGGTAAAAATGTTACAAGGATGGTGGCTGCATCACCATTCATAAATTAGAAAAATGGAAAGCACCTAAATGCCTATTAGTAGGGGAATAGTTGAGTAAAATATGGGACATTCATACAATGAGCACTCTACAGTTGTTCCAATAACAATGCAGATCAATATTTATTGACATGGTATGCTTACCTTGTTATACTATTAAACAAATAAGTGGTTATGAAACTGTATGTGTGGTATAAACCCCATTTTGTAAAAGAAGAAGAAAAGTATAAGTGTGCGTGTATGTGTGTGTGTGTGTTCGTGCATGTGCCTGCTTAAAAATAGACCACAAAAGCTGGGCATGGTGGCTCACACTTATAATCCTATCACTTTGGGAGGCCGAGGCAGGAGGATAGTTTGAGACCAGCCTGAGCAAAAGCAAGACCCCTCTTTTTATCAAAAATAGAAAAAATTAGCCAGGCATTGTGGTGGGCACCTGTAGTCCCAGCTACTTAGGAGGCTGAGGCAGGAAGATCACTTAAGCGCAGGAGTTTGAGGTTGCTGTGAGCTGCACTGATGCTACTGCACTCTATCCAGGGTGACAGAGTGAGACCCTGTCTCAAAAAAAAAAAAAAAATAGAGCATAAAAATATACACTACCCATGTTAATAGTGATTATTTCTGGGTAGAAGGATTAAAAGTGATATATATATATTTATATATATATCACTTATATATATATTGTTGTTGTTGTTGTTGTTGATTCATTGAGGGTACAAGACACCAGGTTACACTGATTGCATTTACTAGGTAAAGTCCCTCTTACAATTGTGTCTTGCCCCCAAAGGGTGTGTCACACACCGAGACCCCACCCCGCTCTCTCCTGCCCTCTCTCAGCTCTTCCTTTGCCCCCTCCCTCCTTCTCTCTCTATCTCTGCACTCTCCCCTTCCCCCACCCCACACTGTGTACAAGGCCATTAATTGTACTCATAACAAGTGATATTTTTCTTCTTCAGTATCTAATTTTCCATAATAAGTGGCTATTACTTTGCATCTTTTTTTTTTTTGAGACAGTCTCACTTTGTCAGTTTTGGTAGTGTGCCCTGGTGTCATAGGTCACAGCGAGCTCAAACTCTTGGGTTCCAGTAGATCCTCTTGCCTCAGCCTTCCGACTAGCTGGCACTACAGGTGCCCACCACAACAACTGGCAGAGATGGGGGTCTTGCTCAGGCCGATCTCAAACTCCTAAACTCAAACAATCCACCACCGGCCTCCCAGAATGCTAGGATTACAGTTGTGAGCCACCAGGTGGGACCTTAATTTGCACTTTGAAAACAATAAAAACTAACATGCTCACAGCACCGTCTCACCTCAAGACCTTTAACCTGACAGTTGCCTCTGCCTGGCATGCTTTCCCCCAAATATTCTGCTATTTCTCAAAGCCCTTTTTCAAATGTCATTTGATCTAGGAGGCTTCCCTGATTCTTTTTTTTTTTTTTTTTTTGAGACAGAGCCTCAAGCTGTCCCCCTGGGTAGACTGCTGTGGCATCACAGCTCACAGCAACTTCCAACTCCTGGGCTCAAGCGAGTCTCTTGCCTCTGCCTCCCAAGTAGCTGGGACCACAGGTGCCCACCACAACGCCCAGCTGTTTTTGGTTGCAGCCATCATTGTTGTTTGGCAGGCCCAGGCTGGATTCAAACCCGCCACCTTAGGTGTATGTGGCTGGTGCCTTAGCCACTTGAGCCACAGGAGCTGAGCTGGCTTCCCTGATTCTGCTCACACCTCCCTTCCCTCTCTCCCTCTCCTATTCTCTGTCTGTCTCTCTCACCCTTTATCTGTCTCTCTTCACTCTTACCCTGTCCTATTTTCCTCTTTTATTCCATTTGCTTATTTATTTTATCATCTATGCTCTCCTAACATCCTCCTCAAACAGGAAGGGCAGCTCCAGAAAGGCAGAAACTTGTGTCTGTTTTGCTTTCTGTTGACTCCCAGGGTCAAGAACAGGGCTTGACTTATTGCCCAGCCAGATAAATATTTGAGGGGTGAATGAATGAATGAATGAATGAAACATAAACAAGCAAATGGTTTTCCTTTACAAAGACTTGATTCCATCCTCACCCTTCTGATTTTCAGAAGAAGTGGCATAGCTGAGATGGGTCTGACAGGCCCGGCCAGGGACAGGTGGAAGAAAAGATGTCCCTTTTGACTTTCAGGTTTCTGCTCTTTTCCTTCGCCTGCGAGACAAGCCGGCTGAGTCCTAAAGTAGCACCGCCCCCTGCTGGGAAGTGTCTGGAACTGGAGCCAGACGCTCAGTGGCTGGACCAGAAAATACTTCAAATAATTAAACCTGGAAGTTTGGAAAAGAAATTTGGAGTGGAAAGGATATTGACCATGAGGCCCCCATGTTTTCCTCTGGGCACTAAGATTCTGGGTCTGTGGGGGCCTTTTCAGGCGGGAAGAGGAGCCAAGAACGTGGAGTCCATTCTCTCAGCTGCAAGATCTGAATTTAAGCTGCATTCACTTCTGCAAATGGATGGATTTCTCCTGGAGGCCGAGATGGACCTTGAAGTAAATCAGTTGCAAGTCAAAGCCAACTCCCCGGGGATCCTTTCTGGAACTTCTGGCTTCCCTGGATTTCTTTCAAGTTTTATGTATGTATCTTTTTATGCAACCCACCCCACAAAACCCAGAATTTCACATTTAGTTTTTGCCCACACTTTCAAATCAATGTGCAAGTTTAGTTTCAGAAAGAAGTGTGTGAGCCAAGTCAAGATTGTTCATGGACTCACTGTTTTTACTGTGTGTGCTGGGGATGCAACTGTGAAAAAAACAGACAAAAATCTCAGCCCAAACAGTGCTGATGTTCTAGCGTGAGAGACAGGTGCTTACCACACAAATAGATGTGAATATTTGACTATTAATAAAAACTGAGGTAAGTGCTCAGAAAGAGAAGAACAGGGTGTTATGAAAAAGAGTAACAATAGCAGACTTCAATTTTAGTAATCCTGAATTCTCCAGATTTAATCTGAATTCTTGCCAGTAGCCAGGGCCAATTTGGTGGGGGACAAAAGGGGAGCAAGAGAAAAGTTGTTTCCAGACTTAGAGTCTTAGTGAGATATCTCTGCAGAAAAGAATAATTTGTCCATTTTAGTAAATGTTTGTTCTGCATAAAAAGTATAGCATAAGGGTCTAGAATCTGAGCCCTGAATTCAAATCTCAGCTCTGCCCCTTTCCTTAGTTTCTACCTTCTTTGTTCTCTAGAGTTATTATAAGGATTAAATGAGACAATAGAAATGTAGCTATTGATATAATGCCTGGCAAGTAGTACATAGTAATTATTCAATAAATGGTAAGCATTACTATTAAAGGCTCTGAGAAGTTCTGCAACTGAAGAACCTATTGAACTAGGCTCCCTCTTTGGCTATGGAAACTTTTCCTTGTCGAATACTTTGTGTTCCACCATATATATTTGGGGAAATGTTTTTTCAATTATTGGAGTGGAGGCATTGAGCAGACATTATTTATTGCCTGTCCTAAATCCATCTGCTGACTTTTTTGGAAGTCTGATTATGTTGCAAATTAGGCCAAAGAAACTTTGATGTCAAAGAAGATAGGCCATGATTGGTCTAAATGTGGGTGCCTCACTTTGTTCTGGCCAGTGAAATGTACTGAAGGTACCCTGGGTATTTCTCCAGGAATTGCCCTCCCTGATAAAAAGTAGATGTGCATATAAAGAAACATCCTCCCCACCCCCACCAAGCCCAGCTCCTGCTTTGAATGTGCTGATGTAGGAACAGGACACTTGGATTTATGGCCATCATCTTGGGAACCCAGAGAAGGCCAACAGAATTTCAGAAACAAAACCAAGATTCTCAATCATATCTGGCTGCTGAACAACCCTGGAACTACATATATGCATGCTCTTTGAGAGAGAACTAACCCCTCATTGGTTTAAGCTGCTTACTTGCAGCCCAAAGCATTTCTCATTGATCCAGGGTCTCAGCTGTCTATTAAGAATTAAAATCATCCTGGTTTCCTCCATTTGTCTTAATACTGTCTGGTTCACCTTAAGAACAGCCTCTGGGCATTGGACTAGGCAGTACCATACCCCTCCCTGGGGCCTGTTCCCTTTGTAAAACCATGACTCACCTCAGAGGCCCTTGCTGGCCTCTCACCATCATTCCAGAAAGGATTCCATAATCCATCCCTCTTTGTCTTCTCATCTCTCCTGTCTATTTTTGTCCTTTGGATACAACTAGGATATAGAGGTATTAGTATATCCTCCCTCCTAATCTCTTCTGGTCCCTTGTCCAAAGTTACCCTGGAGAGCAAAGTTAACTTGGCTTTTTTTGTCTGGCTCTTCCTGGGGGAAATAGAACTGTTTCATTGTGTGTCCCAACCCCCAAATTTATCCATTCTCTTCCACAATGAATGGTCTTAGAACTTTCTGTCTGTCTCAGAGGATACAGAGAGGAAGGGGAAGAACTGCAGATACACAGCACATGGCATACACACCACCTCTCCTATATATAGAGCCTATGGCAGACATTGCTAATCCATCACAGCAATCTTTTTTAGTGAGCTTAGTTGGAGTGAGTAGGGAAGATGAGTTGATATCCTTGACCTCTTCAACATGCTTGAGGGCAGGGAATAAAGTGTAAAGTCCACTCTCAAGAAGGTTCACCCTGGTGCTCTCTTAGTCTGCCAGAGGGGTGTCCAGCTGGCCTGGAGAGGCTCAGATAGGCAAGGGTAGATATAAAAGGATTGGTGACTTTAGCCCCAGAGACACTGCATAGGGAGTGTGTCCAGGCCTTTCCCACATGTGTCCTGGACTGCCTTCAGAACCATCCTCAGTCCCTGTTGAATTCAGTTCCATGGAACAAGCCTATCATGATCACCTACTATGTGCCAGGATCTAGGGCTCTGAAAAGATGACTGAATCCTGGCCCTGTCCTGGAAGATTCTACCAGAAGAGACAGACTAGCAAAACAATGAAGCATAATGCAGTGAATGCTGCAAGAGAGCATGATTCAACAAGTATGTGTGGGGTGCTGGGGCACATGATGGAAGGTAGACTTGATCCCTGCCCCATAGTATAGCAGGGAGTCCAAGCAGGAGTCAGATGTTCATCAAAGAATCAAACAAACCAATATAGAGTGCAACTGAGGCTAAACACTCAGGAAATGAGAGGAATATTGCTGGGAGGGCCTAGTCTGGTGAGTTAGGGAAGAATGGACAAAAGTTAACTAGACCCATGTTTCGCAGATGGGAGCAATTTTACCACCTCCCATCTGGGCACATGTGGCAATGTCTGGAGGCACCTTTGGTTGTCATGACTAGGTGACATTTAGTGGATATAGGCCAAGGATGCAGCTTGACATCCCCCAAAGGCACATGGTGTTACCCTACAATGAAGACTTGACCTGGCCCCAATGTCAGCAGTGCCAAAGGACAAGAAATCCTGATCTAGACAAAGAGAAGGAGGCAGGCCCAGATAGATGGAAGAGAGTATGGGGCAGCCATTTAAAAGAGTTATGTTTATTTTCATTGGTCCCTCTGGCTGCCATGTGGCCAGGGCAAAAGCAGAGAAACCAAGGGAGTGGGTATAGGAACGTGGACAGGGTAGCTGTGTGCCCACTGCAGGCCTGAGCTGAGGGAGGGCAGGAGACTGCCATGAACACAAGAGAGGAGTTTTGAATTTGATGACCATTTGAGGCTGGGCATTCTATATACTGAATCAAGACTGTATTTGAGCTAATTGACCACAGGGCTTCCACCTATGAGGGTGGGCATAACTTACCCCCAGGAATGGGATTTCTTTAGACACTGGAAGGCAAAAACAAGATTGTGTTTCATTCAATGTTTTCTTGAGCCAGCCTTACTGCGCCCCCATGAGGTCAGTATTCTGAGCCAACTCATGTTGCCGATGAGAAAAAGGAGGCTTAACCCGGAAAAGCCAGTGACCCTCTGTCATCTAGCCAACAAGCAGCATAAGTGACCTCTGTCCCAGACCTCACTCCAAATGTCCCTCCTTCTCCAAGACCCCCTACCTGGAGACAATGGGAGGTTGGTGGAGTAGGCCACCCCTAAACCATTCTCAAACTCTTTTCTGCCAGGAAAGCTATCTCTCCCTTCCTAGAAATAGTTTGTGCCCCTCAGGCGGTTGGCATTGTCTGAAGACATTTTTAGTTGTCACAATTTAGAAAAGAGGGAGTTGCTACTGGCAGAGGCCAGTGATGCTGCTCAGTGTCCTGTAATGCCAGGACACCACCTCCCCCAACCCAGTGAAAGGAATTATCTGGACCAAATGCCAACAAAACCCAGGCTGTTCCAGCATCAAAGCCCCACAGATGCCCATGTCTGTTCCCGGGAAGGGGCAGGGCCCTGTCCTTGCAGTATTGTGCCATGTGTTAGCTGAAGACCTGTTGAAAGGTCCTTCACCCAACAATCTCAGGTCAGATGACTAATGAGCCAAAAGTGTAACCTTTATATAGCTCAAGACCCAGGCATGAAGGACTAGGTTGGGCTGTCACTGTGCCATGTTCTTCAGCAGAGGGACTCCAGCAGGCGGGCAGAGGAGGGAGAAGCTGGTGGGGGAGGTCAGGCAGCAGCTGTTGCTGGAATCTGGGTCTCACAAAGAGGAACAATGCCCTGGGAACTCCAGGCATGCCACCAGGACAGCTGAGCCTGCGGGCATCTGAAGGGCACCAGTAAAAATGGGTTTGTCTGGGTGCCTCTGTCCCCCACTCAGGCAAGGCAGATGACTGAGAGCTAAAAATACCAGGAACAAGAAAGCCACCAAGGGCTTGTCTGGCTGCCTGAGGCTGGGCCTGAACTCTAGGATCCTGGGGGTGGTGAAAGCTGGGACCGGATACCCAAGCTTTGAAGCCAGGACAGCATGGGGGCAGAGCAGTGGGGAGTGTGCGTGGTAGAGTCTGCAATCTGGCTTTGAAGCTCAGGGCCACCAGATGCTGGCAGCAGGGCCTTGGGGAGTGACAACTGAGGCCTCTCTGAGCCTCAGTTTCTTCATCTGGAAAATGTGTCTCATGTTAGTACCTTCCTCATAGTGTTGTTGAGGATTAAATAAGATGATGGCAAAAGCACTTAGCACCGTGCCTGACACACAGGGAGCTCTAGGTAAGTGAGGTGATGATGAGCTGACTTCTTTTGGGACTTTAGTTTGCAGGGCTCACATTACAAAGATTGGGTGGTGGCTGTGGCAGACAGCCTGGCCTTTCCCAGTCCTTATTACCTACCCCTAGGGATTGGACCAAGTCTTATTATCCCCTCAAGGACCTAATATATGCCCGCCTATCCTCTGCCAGCTCAGAGCATCTGTTCCCAGGAGCTCTATGTGACAGGCCTGGAAGGTGAGGTGGGGGCTGGAATAGGAAATGAGGCTGGGAAGATACTAATAATGACCACACACACACAAACACACACATGCACATGCACATGTGCTCTCATGGTACATGAGCTCTGTGCCTGGCACTGTGCAAAGCCATTTATACTCACTGTGTGAATACCATGTTTCCCCCAAAATAAGACCTACCCCAAAAATAAGCCCTAGCAGGATTTCTATGCATTTGTTAAATATAAGTCCTACCCCAATAATAAGACCTAATGATGGGTGTGGCTATGCAGCGTATCTGCATAGCCAGGCCCTGCATTTCGGTGCGGAGCAGTAAGGAAGACTGGAATATCTTTTATCTGCCACAGCTCCTTTCTCCAAGATGTTAGCACTTGCGCGGGTTCATGTGTGGTAACTGCGGTTGCAGGCATCCTATTGTGCACGTGCGAAAGGCTAGGGGAAAGGAGTTCACGCATCACTAGCGCCAGCCCCACCAACAAGGTCGGCTCCCCCTGTCAGGTTCCAGAAGAAGATGACTTAACTGTATTTGAATAAATGTAGATTGTGGCATTATACTTAATAAAAATAAGATACCCCCTGAAAATAAGCCCTAGTGTGTCTTCTTGAGCAAAAATAAATATAAGACAGTGTCTTATTTTGGGGGAAACATGGTAGCCACATGGACAGAACTTGGACAGTGCCAGGCACAGACCAAACACACAATAAATGGTAAGTGCTACTGTTAGGATCACAGTTATCTAGTTTTACTTTAACAACACTCTTCTAAGGCAAGCATTATTGTTTTCCCCATGCAGCAAGAGAAAACTGAGGTCTAGGGTAGATAAGTCACTTGCCTAGGGCCCACAGTGAAGGAAGTGGAAGAGCTGACCTGCAACCTAGCTTTCAAATCATTGCACCATTCTAGTAGGTCAGGGTTCAGTGGTAAATGATCTTAACTATGAGGCCAAGGAAGGTAGATTTCCTCCTGAGGTAGTAGGGAGCCACAGAGGGTATTTGAGTATGTGCAGGCCATGATGGAGTGGGGCCCTGGGAAAAGGATTTGAAACTGGGGTGAGTGGAGGGGAGGGGTAGAAAGGCAAGACCAGTTGAGAATTATTACCAAAGGCAGAATTGGAGCAGGACTAGGGGAAGATGGGTATGTGAGACATTTTAGAAGCAGAACAGATAGATTTTGTCATCAATAGGGCAGAGTCAAGATGGCTGAGGATTTTTGTCCGGGAACCTATGAGAAGAGTGAAGTCATAGATAAAAAGAAAATATTTGAGAGGGCAGAAGGGAGAAAATAAATTTATACAGGGTGTCCATAAAATTTATGTGCAATTTAAAATAGGTAAACATTGTAAATTGCACATGAACTTATGTACACCTGTATCTGAACACCTTATTTCTTTTACCTCTGCTTTCCTTGACATAGGTGCACAGCTAGTGCTCTGGATTAAGAGCTGACATTTATTAAATATCACCATGCCCAGTGGCATTCTAGAACTTTATAAATATCAATTAACTATTTCAAACCTCATAATAGCTCTCTGAAGTTAGGGCCATTGTTATACTATATTCCCATTTCACAGATGGGGAAACTGAGACACAGAGCTGATGTTGCTTGCCCAAGTTGAGCTCTGTACATAGTGGGTGCGCCACCAATGTGGCTGACTCATCTCCACTGAGCACAAGGCCTATCCAGGTCTGACTTGCTGAAGGAGCTGCCGGCTCCACTTGGTGGCTCTCATTGACACCTGGGGGCCCTGACATGAGGAGATAAGGGCTATCACTTGGTGACAGCTTCCCTCAGCCACCTGGCTTTGGGCGGCAGAGCCCAGTATGCCTTTGTTCTGTCAGGAGATGGCTGACTTCATCCCCTCCTTAAAGGGGCATCATGCCTCAAGGCAGGTTAACCCACTGTCCCACTTGACTTTCACTGGAAACTATACTGAACATTTTATGTGCTACTTTCTTAGGCCAGACATTGTCCTAAATATCAATATGTCACTAGGTGAACTCTGTAATCTACTGATATTAACATATGTACTCATGCGATCTGCTGAAGAGTTTTATAAAATAACCATATAGAGTAAGGCTTCCTTTTCTCCCTTACAATGTGGGATATAATGGCTTAAACTTGAATTCTAGGAGCTAAGGCAGAAAAAGCCACTGCAAAAGAAATGAATTAAAATATGCCCCGAACCAGGACTGGATTAAAACCTTTCATAGCCCCAAAGACTGAAGAGATGCCAGCTCTTGTAGCCTCATATTGAATGAAAGATAAACCAGAGCTAACTGGTCCAGCCAGCATTAGAACACCCTACAGTGTTGCAGTTTCCCCAAGGTGACTATTCTGACACTTTAAAAAAATATATTAAGCTTTTCCCAAAAAAGAATGTTGGGTTTTTTGTTGTTCTCGCTCCCCTGCTCAGCTGGTGCTCAGAGCATGCATTAAGCATGCCGGGCTGCTGTCAGGGAGGTAGGGGCCGGGGACTTCAAGGTAGGTCTCTAAGGCCCATGCTACAGCGGAAAACCCCAGGTGTCCAGTGTGTGTGTGTGTGTGTGTGTGTGTGTGTGTGTGTGGAGAGAGAGAGAGAAAATCTAGAAGGCTATGTGCAATGTGATATTCTGGATTAGATCCTGGAACAGGAAAAGAACAATAGTGGACAAACCGGTGAAATCCAAGTCAAGCCTGGAGTTTAGTCAATAGTAATGTACCACTGTTAGTTTCCTCGTTGTGACCAATGTGTCATGGTCATGTAGAATATTAACATCAGGGAAGCTGGGTAGGAGTGAAGGAAAGCATGGCCACTTTCTATAAAATTCTGAAATAAAAACTATATTTTTAAAAAGTCTGGAAGGACTTTGAAGAAGTTCTTGAGTGGCATAATGACCGGAAGGGAACAGGTGCTTATTTGGGGAGGAGATGAGTGTGAGGGAGCAGTAGGGAAAGCTCTGGGCCTGGAATGCTCTGTGTCCCGAGCTGGGTGGTGGGTACGTGGTGTGTGCATGTGTAAAATTTCATGCGGTTGGATACTTAAGAGGCACATGCTTTGCTATAAGTGTAGCAAATTTTTAAAACAAAGAATAAAAAGTGGGGTCTAAAAGGCTTCTTACCAAACTCAACATACTGCTTCCCTTTGGAGAGAATGTGGCTACAGTGACAGAAAAGGAGCCTTTTAGTCAGTACATTTCTGTAACATTTTGACCTGTTTTATAATAAGAATGTGTCCATTCATATAGCCTTAATTTCATTTTTTATGGACATGCAGCACACATACAGACGAGGGCACAGATCATAAATGTTCAGCTTGATGAATCTTCACCATTGTAACGTACCTGCGTAACCAACACCCAGCTCAAAATGCAGAACCTTCTCTTAAAGACCTCTTAATTATTTGTTTATCTCAAATTCCACTTTAACTGGATATCTGTTGTTATTGTTGTCTTTCGCTAAACCTGGCAATCCTACCCAAACTGTCCCTTCGTAATCACTACCTCCCTCTAGTCTGGCCTTTCAACACAAATTCACTGCCTGTTCATTCATATATCATTTTGAAATTAAAAATCAAAATGTTGGCTCACGTGGCTAAGGTGCCAGCCACATACACCTAAGGTGGCAGGTTCAAATCCAGCCTGGGCCCGCCAAACAACAATGATGGCTGCAACCAAAAAAAAATAGTCAAGTGTTGTGGTGGGCGCCTATGGTCCCAGCTACTTGGGAGGCGGAGGCAGGAGACTCGCTTGAGCCCAGGAGTTAGAGGTTGCTGTGAGCTGTGATGCCACAGCACTCTATCCAGGGGGACAGCTTGAGGCTCTGTCTCAAAAAAAAAAAAAAATGTTTCCTTTAAGAATGTTACCACCAGGCTCGGCACCTGTGGCTCAAGAGGCTAAGGTGCCAACCACATACACCTGAGCTGGAGGGTTTGAATCCAGCCTGGGCCCACCAAACAATGACAGCTGCAACCAAAAAATAGCCAGGTGTTGTGGCAGGCACCTGTAGTCCCAGCTACTTGGGAGGCAGAGGCAAGAGAATCACTCGAGTCCAGGATTTGGAGGTTGCTGTGAGCTGTGATGCCACAGCCCTCTATCCAGGGAGACAGCTTGAGGCTCTGTCTCAAAAAAAAAAATAATGTCACCAGCCAAGCTCAGCAAAGCAGGGATAAGTGCTTTATAGGAACCCCAAATTTCCAAGCCCTCCATCTACCCACTAAAAGCACAGGGGACCTAGGCAAAGATGTCAGTTCCAAGTTCAAATGGAGACACCGATTCCGAGAAGCCCCAAGGTGAGGTTCCAACGGTCAGTGGAAAGAGTATTGTTCTCCCTGCCGCTTGCAAAGTTTTCTCCTCCATCTGATTAGACTATGCTTTCCAGATCTGGGAAAAGATTCGAAATTTCTTGGCTCCAACTGAGAGTTCCTAGGTCTAATAGGCAAATGCCCCAAAATAGTCACAGTGGTTAGCATTTCTCAAACACTTATTTTTTTCTTTTTTTTTTTTTAATTTTTATTTCTTATAGCATAACTGTGTACATTAATGCAATCATGGGGTACAGTGTGCTGTTTTTCATACACATTTTGAAATACTCTCATCAAACTGGTTAACATAACCTTCATGTCATTTTCTTAGTTATTGAGTTAAAACGTTCATACACTGCTTTTAGAAAGATTCACTTGTACCCTTGTCTCAAACACTTATTAATGTACTGATTTAATCCTCATGAGGACCCTAGGAGGTGAGTACTATTATTTCCGTTAACTTTTTTAAAAATTTTGGATTAATATGATACATACAATTAGGTTACATTGTTTGTGTTTGTAGGTAAAGTCTGAGTTACAAATGAGGCCTTCACCCAGGTAGCATGCCATCTACCCTTACATCTTACCTGTTAGGTGGAAACTTACCAAATCCCCCCTTCCCAGGTGAGTACTGTTATTACTCCCATTTTACAGATGAGGGAACTCAGGGAGAAGAAAGCTGTCTAAAGCTATCTTGCTGGCCTGGATTCAAATCCTACCTAGTTTGATTCAAAGTGTTCAGCTCCTGAATGAGGCCAATATGAGGAGACTCAAAAGCAAACATTCCTGTCCTCAATCTGGGAAATGAACAAGACTTTGTCAGACTTAGAGTCTGTGAGTCAGCACCCTCTGTTCACTGAATCGTCCCTTCCAGAATTGTCAAGAAGGATGGTACTGATCTAAATTTTTCCACTAGCATTATGTTCTTTCTGCCCAGAAGACTGTCAGATTTTTTTTTCTTTCAGAGACAGAGTCTCACTATGTCACCCTGGGTAGAGTGCTGTGTTGCCACAGCTCACAGCAACCTCCAACTCTTGGGCTTAAGCAATTCTCTTGCTTCAGCCTCTCAAGTAGCTGGGACTACAGGCGCCCACCACAATGCCTGGCTCTTTTTTTGTTGCAGTTGTCATTGTTGTTTAAATGGCCCAGGCTGGGTTTGAACCCGCCAGGCTGGGTGTATGTGGCTGGCACTGTAACCACTGTGAGTTGGTTAATCATTGGAGTCTGTGAATTTTGCCAGGATACCTCTTGGTGTGTGTTTTTTCCTCATCCTTCCAGCTTGAAGATCAGGAGTCCTTTCAATCTGCAGAGTGTGTTCTCTTCTCTGCCAAAGGACATTTTCTTTTCTTTTCTTTTTTTTTTTTTTTTTGAGGCAAAGCCTCAAGCTGTCCCCCTGGGTAGAGTGCCGTGGCATTACAGCTCACAGCAACCTCCAACTCTTGGGCTCAAGCGAGTCTCTTGCCTCTGCCTCCCAAGTAGCTGGGACCACAGGCGCCCACCACAACGCCTGGCTATTTTTTGGTTGCAGCTGTCATTGTT
>CAUYTI010006296.1:0-24672 GCA_963575145.1 Galago senegalensis | reverse complement strand
CGTACACCTAAGGTGGCAGGTTCGAATCCCCAGCCCGGACCCACCAAACAACAATGACGGCTGCAACCAAAAAATAGCCGGGTGTTGTGGTGGGCACCTGTGGTCCCAGCTACTTGGGAGGCGGAGGCAAGAGACTCGCTTAAGCCCAGGAGTTGGAGGTTGCTGTGAGCTGTAATGCCATGGCACTCTACCCAGGGGGACAGCTTGAGGCTCTGTCTCAAAAAAAAAAAAAAATGATCAAGACGAATTCAGTGGAGAGCTGGCCTAGGACTTCCCATGCTATCCACGCTGGTTCACTTCTACGTCCCCTCCTCAGCCCTTCTCTGATGCTCCCCACTCCCTCTGTCATCCCACTGAGCTGTCAAATGTGGACCAGATGCAGAAAAGAATCCTTACTGGCCTGCTGGCTGTACCTGAAGAATTACATCCACATATGATTCTCCTTTGGTCCGGCTCCTGCCTCGGCCTTCTTGCAAGTCATGAAGTAACGTTTCAGGCCAGACCTGCTGCCTTCCATAGCTTCATTTCCTGAGGCCTTCAAAGCCTTGCACCTGTGTTCTGTCCACAACGGAGCTTTACATTAACAGAGACTGGGCTGACCTCCCGGGTTTTTTAAATGAATTTCGAAGCTGCAAGGCTTTAAATTGTAACACACTTGCTTCAGAAAGGTCTGTTCCCTGGGGACATCTGAAAATGCTAAATGGGAAACAACCGTATTATCTGGTGGGGGTTTTTTTGGGTGCTGTTTTGAAAGAAAACAGAGAATGTGACTTAACAGCTCAAGGATTTGAGATCGGGTATTCGAGAAAAGGTAAGAGGCTTCTTTCCTGGGAGTTCTTAAAGATAGTAAAACTTGCGTTTAAATAACTCAAACCCAAGGACACGGAGACTTTTCACAGATGTGCCAGAGGAACAAAATGCCCAGGTATGTAACGAACAGTGACAACAATATGACTCTGGAACAACAGATTCACTTTTACAGAAATCACTATTACACATAAAAGCCTGGAAAAGATAAAACCAGAGAACAGTTTGTATTGCAGACCACTTAGTTCCATATGCCACATTCTCATGGGGGTTTTCCTCCTTTTTCAACAGACCTTATTGAGTGTCTTTACGTGCGAGGCGTCTGGGATTCAAAGATCAGTTAGAAGCAGCCTTACTTTTATGGCTCCTACAGGAAGGGTTACAGTTGTCTCTTCCGGCAAGAAACTGGAAGAGCCTTAACCCTGCAGGTCACAGATGGGAATCAAGACTGAGAAAGTTTAAGACAGCTACACCAGGACACATGGGTTTCGAATTTTAACATCCTGCATTCCACTCATGGATTTTTCTAGAAAGCCCAACCGGGCTCGCTGAAGATACAAGTGGATAAAGTGGAAAAGCCGCGGAGAAGAATGGAGGCCTCTGTGTTCATTCAAGGGACCATCTTTCTTCCCTCTTGGTACAGATTACCCGGAGGGTTTTTGAATATGCTCAGTCAGCCTTTTCTCCAGAAATGCTGATTCGGTGGGTCTGGACTGAGGTTCAAACCTCTGATAGTTCTTATGTCTGGGAAACTAGAGAAACACTGGAATAAATGAGCACTGACCTTCTAACTATAAGGATATTTCAAAATAAACTAAAATCAAAGATGTGGAGAGACACACACCTATGATACCGAGGCTCTTGCTTCACGCCTATGGTTCATCTAATAAGGGTACATGTGAATCTTTCTAAATGTAGACTATAAATGTCTTAACACAATAAGAAAACTCCATGAAGGTTATGTTAACCGGTTTGATGAAAATATTTCAAATTGTATATAAAAACAGCACACTGTACCCCATGACTGTATTAATGCACACAGCTATGATTTAATAAATATATATATAATTTTAAAATATATTTAAATAAATGAATAAAAGATGAAAGCTCTTACTAAGCTCTGTCTCTGAGATCGGTATTTTTGTCTGCTATTCTGATCAACTTTTCAGGAAAACCATTCACAATCACGTCTATGGGAGGATCCCTCAAATGCATAGAAACGTCCAGCTACCTGCAGATCCTAACCCATTAAAGACCGATTCCATGTAAACTTAGGGTATGTGTGAGCATGTGGAAAGAAGATACTTACATGTTTACGTCTCACTCATAGGCAAACATATTACGATCACAGTTTCAGCTGGCATCCCCAACAGGTTTGGGAGGATCTTGCTGCTGTTTTTGTTGAACCTAACAAAGCAAAAATTGTACGTGTATTTCCTCTACGGTTTCTAAGACAAACTGGTAGTGTTTTCACACATTATTTTGATAGGTCAAATGCTCCTAACAAACATGAATAGAAGCCTTCAGTTCAAAGGACACGTCACCGGGTTAAAATTAGAAATATAAACACAGGTACAAATCTATGAAGACATCCAGTTCACAGGCTTTGGGTTAACTAATTTGTTTGAATTTTGCCAACACAGAAATCACAGATGGAGGATTTTGGTCTGTGTTCTGATTCCACCATTTCCTTCCACCAGAGAAGGTCAAAGCCTGTACCCACCCAGACAGGGCATGTTTGATAATGTCAGTGGCACAATTCCTAAGCCATCAAAAGAATTTCATTTTGTTTTGTCTTTCCTTTCATGTCTTTGAGTTATGGAGTTGAAGACGTTTATGTCAGATATGAAAGAACTGACGGATGACATCATTTTAGAAATATCTTGGCCTGAAATATCTGGCAAAGCCAGGTAGTGGGTTGGACAGAAAAATCAGAGAGAAACAAGAGACTCAAATAATTTAAGCAAAACCAAATTCATAACATCTAAGAATGTGTGTGTCGCTTAGGGCTTCTGAGTTTCTTCACCTAGGTCAGATCTAATTATTTAGGTGCCCAACAGATATTGTCGACCTTCTCTTCTGGAGGTCACAAGAGTAGACAAGATGGGGATCTCAAAAAGATAGAATAAAGAGATAGCTCCAGTTCCTTACTTCTATCTCCTCATCTGTAAAATGGGAACAAGGGTGACAGCCTGTCAGAGAGAGGCAGAGAGACGGAGGGTCAGGAACCAGCTCCATCCCCAGCACTGCCCCTCACTGACTGGGTAAATGGGTGCTGGGTTACTTCATCTCCAAACCAAATCTCCTTTCAACACTAAGAGCCAATGATCCCTATAACATAGAGTTTTGGGAAGAACAAGGTAAGAATCCCGATGATGGAAGAAAATATGGTTAATGTCAGCTACTTTCTTGGGATAACTTTATACTGTAATTTTGCCTGGGAAGAATGGGAAATTTTGGATTATTAGAAATAATTTTTTTCTCTGCTTCTTTCTTCTTTCCTTCTTTCTTCTCTATTCTTCTTTCTGTATTCCGTCTCTCTTCCTTTTTCCTTTCATCCTTTTTTTCTTTTAACGGGAAAAGGATGACGGGTAAATCACCTGTCTTTTCTCTTTGTTTGCTGAAGAAGGTTCTCTGGCCCCTGGTCTTGGGGGTCACATTTATTACACCTCAACTCCCTCGTCAGTTTTATGTGGTAACGAGGCCGTCATGACGCGAGTTTTCAGAAGCCATGTTTTAGAATTCAAACCCCAAGCAGAAGTGGTGGATTTAAAATTCTGAGCCCAGCACAAACCTCTTCATTTTCAAGTTCATTTACCCTTGGCAACATGCAACCTCCTGTTACTAAGAGGGAAAAAAAAGCTTTAAAAGGCTCATTTAAAAGGCTGAGGAGCCTTTTGGGATCTCCACAAGCTCTTTAAAAACATATTTTGATGATACAAGTGTAAACAAATCAAAAGCATATGGATTGAATTTCCCTTAAATTACACAGGATTTTTAAAATGATGGGAGGGTGGAAATGTGTTTGGAAAAATATGTTTTTGGTTTTACTAACTCAGAAACATGCGAACGAGCTAAAGCTTTGACAGACCCGAAACGATGGCAGGTTCGTCCGTCATCTGTCTTTGAGGGTCTGCAGTCTTTCACGAGGCTTCTCTGGTTTTGTACCCAGGGAATAGAGAGTTCTGGTAACATAGCCTCACAAAGAGAGAAGGACCACAACCACCCATGGTGAGCTCTACCTCTCCAGAGAGCTAAAGAGCCCCATTTCACAGGATTTGGCAATGTGGACTCCCCATGGACCGGTCAAAGGAATCAGTGTTCATTTTATAAAACCCAAGTCTACACGGGGCTGAGCAACCTGGCCCCAGGTGCCAACTTCAGCATCTATGCCAACTTTCTGCAGTGCTCAGGCTTGATGCCATCCCAAAGCCTGTGCCCCAGGATTTTAGAAGTTCTCTAAAGAGTCTTTGATTATACATCCTTTATCTTCTAGTCGTAACACATGACGCCAATAAATGACACAGGACACCAGAAAAATAGAGGTCAACAACCAGGTCCTGTGAAGGGCTGCTGATGTGAGGATTTCCCAAGGGATCAAGGCCGAGAATAAGCAGAGAGGAGGGTGGTGGTGGCTTTCTGAACTCCAGGTTCTCAGCTACAAAGCAGAATCTTAGGGCCTCTCATTCAGATACACCTGTCCAGTCCTAAGGGGAAATGTTTTAAAATCCTGGACCCTTTTGCTTTTTCCTTTGTTTGCAGCTACACGGTCCAGGGGTTGGGCCAATCCCAGAGGACTTCTAGAAGATTCTCAAATGTGTGAAGTGGGCTTGGAGGGCCATGTCCTCTGAAGGCCATGTCAGCCACCCAGTTCAAGGCCAAGGGAACCATCAGAATTTCTTACAAGCAAAAAGAGCTTTGTGTCTCCTTCTGTACAGGACTCTCTGGAGAACAGAACAAGAATCTCTCTTGACTGTGCTGCTCTGAAGACTCTTCGATTTGGAAAGTTTAGTTGGAAACAAGAAACCACAGGACAGCTTGACTTACCTGAGGTAAAAGAGAAACTTGGCGTCATTTCTCCTCGTGAGGAAAGCAGCCAACACACCCAGCGCCTCTCTTTGGACAGACACTCAACTAGAAAAGTTCACATTAACCACCCCTCACTTTTTTCTTTTTACTTCAGAGGAATGATGTGAGAAGAGTACTTTGGAAAAATAAAGAGCTTCTTAGTAAAAATAGCAGCTACCCCCTTGGTGTCTCTAGTGCTACAGACTCTGTCCCTTGCTACAGTGGTGAAAGCCTAACCAGGGCATAATTTTAACAGTGCGATTTGCACTGCCTCAGCAGCTGTCTGCCACACCAGCTCCGTGAGATCCACCCACGAAACATTTGACTCAATTACCTCCTGCAGCTGCGAATTCCACAGGTCGACCACACTCGGCGTGGAAAAGTATTTCTTTGTATTCGTTCCAAATTTATTAGCCACTTGAACCATTCCTTTCAGTGACTTGTATATTTTTAAGTGTTCATATATCACCATTTCAGGCCCAAGTCCCATTGGCCTGTGGTTCATATGCAGTTCAGAATATTAGAGTCCCATCTTCAAAGGATCCATATAAAAGTGGACCTGGTGTGTTGACCTCCACTTTGTTCAAAGGTCTCCAGCCAGAGACCTCCTCCCAGCCTCCCAGACTCACAAATGTGTGATCACAGGTGTACGGTGAAAAGCACACGAGGGCCCCAGGAGGGAAGAGTTCCAAACTGTCTCCTTGCTCAGAACATGAGCTTGGGACACACCTGATAGGCTGAAACATCTCTGCAAGGTGGGTGAGACTATTCTCTTGCAGATGAAGAAACTGAGTTGCAGAGAAGCAAGGTCAGGTTCCCACTGGTCACAGAGGAGTATGAGACAAACAGCAACCTACACACCAGGCACTCTGAGGACATGTCCAGCGTTCTGAGCCACCCTGGGGAAGGCTGTAGGAGAGAAGGCGAGACCAGGATTGATGGATGAAGAAGCAGATGTTCCCGGGGCCAGTAGGAGGGGACCTACGTGGCACCCTGCAGTCAGGCCCGGTCACCCTGGGCCTTGCTTCTCTCCCAGGCGGGCAGCTGGGGATGTTCCGTGGAGACACTTGGGAGTTCCCTCCACTCTGCTAGAAAGAGGCCTCAGAACACAGCCTCAAGCACAGAGCTCCAGCATCTTCTTTTGCTTTAAAAAGTGACATTTCTCAGACATTTCAAGGATTTGGCCTGTCATCAAAGCGAGGCCACATGGAGGTCTCACCTCCTCTGCCCATGCCAGGCACCTCCAGGTTCCAGCCTGGCCTGGCTGTGAGATCTGGACAATCCCTTAAGCTCTCTCCTAAACCAAGAGTGTGCACAGGACAGCCGCCTAGGAGCCAGAGGGTGAAGAGCACTCCAGCTTCGCGACTTCCCAACCATGACCTCTCAGAGCCACACGGCCTCAGCTCCAGCACAGTGGGGGGAATGCCTCACTTGTACTGTTTGCGTATCAGCACCCCGCCCTGTGTCCAGCCTGGAATAGACACATACACAGAGAGTGAGCCTTGCTTTTTGCAAGTTTGTGCTCTACTTTAATAAATGGTGCTGGAGGATGCTGAAGATAAAACAGTCTCTTATATCCTACCACTTTCCAAGGGGTGGGTCAGCCCATTTTAGAGCTTCATCTTCAAACCAGGTGCAGCAGAGACAATATCCAGCACTCAAGTCTATGGCTTAAACCTTTATGCATAATTAATGCCCGACCTAAGTAACTTTTCATGGCACGTACAAAAACAGGGCTGTTTGCGTAACAGAAAAGAGCGCTTTGTGCTAAGACCGCTCCCTCCTACAAAAGGAGAGGGAAACGCCAGTTGGAAGCAAATTTAATAACGACATGTTAAGTTGGGCACATCTGCTTCCATTCCATGTCAAGAAATTACAGTCCACACTTGCATTCAGCAATTTATTCTTTTTGTAAAAGTTTCTTTGCTGTCATGGACAGGCTATGTTTAGGGTTTAGTGTTTCAAGATGGTTTTGCTGTATAGGGAAATGAAAACAACCACGGGATATAGAAAATCTATTGATCTTTAGCATGTAGAGGCCTGAAATCCACTTTGCTTTTAGGAAGAATACAGTTCATTTAACCACTTTTTCTGATTTTTGCAAGTTCTGAATCAGGGTTTTGTTTTCTGATAGTAAATAAAGGCTCTGCTGATGGCAATTCAGAAAAACTTTGAAATCAAGTCCCTTGATACCATGGACTCAAAGAACTCTACCCTAAAAAGGTCTTTCGTCCTTGTCTGCAACACTAGCTCAAGTGACCCGGTCTGGGCAAGACGCTGAAGCACTGAGCTCAGATGGATTATCTGTAACAAGAGAAAGTTTGGGCTCCATGGGTATAGTCCTGCCTAGAGTTGACACCCTACTCCTTGTAGCATATTATTGACAAGGCAACCAAACTTTGGCAGCATTATTTTTCCCAGCCATTAGAATGTAATCCTATGTTACATTTTATCAAAGCACTGCTCACCTAGTTTTATATCCGTTTACCCCCATGCCAGTTAAGTTTATGACATTCAAGTAGAATGTCACAACAGAAACAAATCTATGCAGTTGTAGACTGGTTTTTAAATCTGGATACCAACGCCGGCCAAATATACACTGAAAGTAGGCCAGAGGAAAATGCCTGCCCGATCCGTCTCAGAAATGATGCAGTGGCAGGCGGACCTGAAATCACTGGTTTTGAGCCTCTGGGTGCTTAGCTGGGGACAAGCCAAGCCTAGGACTGGAACTCGGCTTCTTTCCAGCAGCCAAAAGAAGGCTAGACAAGATGCTTAGGCTCTTGGCACATCCATGTTTTTAATAAAAAGGCAGGTTACTGAGATAGAACGAGTACACCATACAATCCACCCACTCACAGGTAAGGTCAGTGTTGGTTCTTTTTGTTTTGGTTTTGGTTTTTTGTCACCTTTTGGTAAAGTACCATGGCGTCACAGCTCACAGCAACCTCCAACTCTTGGGCTTAAGCAATTCTCTTGCCTCAGCCTCCTGGGACTACAGGTGCCCGCCACAATGCCTGACTATTTTTGTTGCAGTTGTCACTGTTGTTTTTTTTTTTTCTTTTAGCTGGCCAGGGCTGGGTTTGAACCTGCCACCCTCAGTATATGGGGCTGGCACCCTACCCACTGAGCCACACGTACCGCCCCGAGATCAGTGTTTTTTAGTATATTCATAGTGTTGTACAACTATCACCCCAGTCAAAACATCTGTGTACTCCTAAAAGAAACCCTGTACCCATGAGCTCCTGCCTATTTCCACAAATGCCCCTCCCTGGCCTGGGCAACCACTCATCCACTTCCTGTGGGCATAGCCTTCTCTCTTCTGGACATTTCACATAAACAGCACCATGGGCTGTGTGGCCCTCCCTGACTGGCTGCAGTCCATGGCGTGTTTTTAGGGTGTCTTTGTCCCAGCGGGTGTCAGTACTTCTTTCTTTTCTGTGGCTGAATTCCCACTGTGTGGATAACCTACATTTTGCTTCTCTGTTCGGCAGCTGACGGACATTTGGGTTGTTCCCACTCTCTGGCTACTCTGAATAATCTTGTTATGAACGTCCATGTGCAAGTCTGTGCATCCATTTTTTGCATCTACAAAATCCCATTGCTTTTCTCATGTGGCTATTTTTGATTATTAGTCAATTTATGTAAAACACTTGACAAATTACGTGAAAGACCAGCTCACCCTCGTCCACATTATCGCCTGATTTTCTGCACTTCCCTGAGATTCTACCTTTACTGCAGGGACTCAGGAATTTCCACCATTTGAATCATCCCTTCCCTTTGCCTTCAATCAGCTTCTGAATTCTTTTCATAACAGAATGTATCTTAAATCCATACTTCATTTTCTTTCTTCATGGTTATCTCTTAAGTTCACAGCCCCCTTTCCTTTCACTGAAGAGTGTGTCTTCCTTTCTTTCTATCACAAAGTTGTAGTTTTGATAATCAAAAATTTGAAATCTTAATGGCTCCCATTGCCCAAACTAAAAGGCTCACTAGACTAAATCCTTTTTAAAAAGACAAAACCAGGCCAGGTACAGTGGCTCACGCCTGTAATCCTAGTACTTTAGGGGGCCAGGAAGGCTGGATCACTTGAGCTCAGAAGTTTGAGACCAGCCTGAGCAAGCTAGAGACTCAGTCTCTACTAAAAATAGAAAAACCCGCCAGGCGTTGTGGTGGGTGGCTACAGACTCGGCTACTTGGGAGGCTGAGGCAAGAGGATAGCTTGAGCCCAAGAGTTAGAGGTTGCTGCGAGCTATGATGCCCTGGCACTCTTCCCAGTGTGACTGAGACTCTGCCTCAGAAAATTTTAAAAAAGAAATTTTTTTTAAAGAAAAAATTTGCAAGCCACCAACAGGTATATATTAACTATAAATTTGGTGACTTCCCTATTAACTTAACTTTTAAGCCTGCATCTAACCTACTGACAAAATACTTAATATAGTTATATCTGAGTAAATTCAGACGCTGCAGTGACTTCTCTCCCAGTCTTTCTTAGTCTGAACTCAGTGTCTTCAGGGTGGCTTCTCCTCACCTTTCCTCCCAGCTGAGAGAGACTTGCGGGGCATTCAGGCAGATGCACGATGACGGAGACAGGTCTGCTTCCCCAGGCAACCTCTGGGAACACAGCCCAGACGAGATGGCCCTTGTCCCTTCTGCTCTCAGCTACTGCCACAGCCCTCTTCTCAGCCTTTCCTGTGTTGAACTGGCTGCGACCTGTCCTACTCCAAGCCCCCAGCCCACACTTTCAGAAAGGGCTTCTCTACCTGGCTTGATGCCCCTTAAGGCACCCAGGCCTGAGACATCTGGCCACTTGCCTGGGATTTCCCTCCGGCCTACACTCCCAGCTCAGGAGCGTGAGAAGGACCAGCACCCCTTCTGGGGGACAAAGCTGTCTCTGCTCCTACCACAGCTCCTTCTCTACAAGCCCTGACCACCTTTGTCTGGTCTATGTAAATAAGCTAGTGGAATCCTTTACCAATTTTCTTTCCAATATGTTTTCTACATTATCAATTAAAGGCTTGTATTCCTTTAGGCATTTGGTTTTCAAAACACCCAGTTTTGGGGAATCTGTAGCCTTGGCTTTCCAAGATATAGTTTCTTCTATGAGTTTCAAGAGCACTTTTGGGAATGGCCAGTTCTCAGGCCTGCTACCTTCCAGAGCCCGTGCCCTCCACCACAGTAGTGTGCTGCCCCCCAGCGCTGAGGATTATTGGGGCTGGCACCAAAGTGCCAGCACTGTGGGACTCTCCAGAGCCTGTTGGAGCAAAGGAGAAGCAGCAGGAAACCAACCCCTGGGAAAAGTGTCTCCTCCACTTATATAAAAGGCATTTTCCTTTTATAGATAGAGCTCTGGGAAACTCTTATCCCGCCCAGCCCTGCCTGGCCAGGCTCTGTGATTTGAAGAGACTTTGCTGGCCTCTGACATGGCCTGTTCTTTGTAGCCCACCCGTCTGGAAGGTTAGCAAGGGATCCAAAAAGGGTTGTTATACCTTAAGGCACTGTAGCTTCAGATCTGTCTCTGCCAGTGTCCCTAAAGTTTGGGCAAGGGTCAGAAAGCCCAGAGCCCAACAGCTAACCCAGGAAAATTAACCCAGAAGGGAATATGTGGAGGCCATTCTCAGGAAAGACATGTAGCAAAAAATGCATTGTAGATATTATTAAAATTTGAAAAAAAAAAAAAGAAGAAGAAGAAGACCTCTGTGTTTTCACCAAGCCAAAAGTAGAATCACAGTTCACTGTCTGGCCTCTGAAGAAAGAATTAAAAGAGTGGAAAGCAAAAAGACATGGTAGGCTCTTCCACAAAGAGGAAATAAGAAAGCCATATGAGGTTTTGAGTTGTTTTTTTTTTAAACTGGCCACTTTATGCTATTAATGGAAAAAGATAAAGGCTATAATTGCCTATAATCATCGTTGTGAATTCAGAAACTCAAGCTTCTGGTGAAGTTTCTGAATATTCAAGTTCTTGCTGCTATCTTAAAATGGGAAGGATCTGAACTGATTGGAGCAAGCAAAGAAAGGATTTGAAAATGTTTTTTCCCCTCTGTGTGTCCTTCTAACTTCTAACATAATTAAAAGGATGAGTTTATTTGGCAAGAAGTGCTGCTCAAATTTAGATTTGGTTCTCTCCACAGAAAAGAGAAAAATTGATTTTTTTTTTCTAGAGTTAGAGGAAAGTGAAGCACAACGATGATATAGTTTGCATATTTATTTGCAAAAGATACAATATTCTTATGCACACATATATATTTTTTTATCTTGAATATGGGCCATTGTAAAAGGAAAGTCATCTTGCAGGATTACTTTATTTGGTTATATCCCTTTAAAGAGCAACTTAAGACTAACTTTTTATCCATATTATCTCGTGATAAAGCCTCTGAAATTCCCTGCTAAAACAAGTCCCACTGATAGCAGATCAGCGGGCTCAGCCTTCTTAAGTTTTATTTCGATTACTCTCTAATTCATGTTAATGATCTTTCGACGGCTTTATTCCTTCTGATGCAGAATTTCTTATCATCTTAATGTGCTCCTGGTGTCCCTAAGCCCCCATTCCTGCCCTTGGCGGACTGTTGTCTACACTGTTTCTGAAAGCTGTTTCTCCTCCCTACCAGCCCTCTACCCTGGGCTTGGACTCAACATTTTAGATACTGTAGCTTCAGACTTTACAGCTTTCTAGTTTGAAGAAATAAGACATAACTTTACTGGATTGTTTGTTGGGTTGTTTGGGTTCGTTTTTTAATTTTCGTTTTTAGGTTGGTTTTTTTTTTAACATTTAATATGTTTATTCCTACATTTGTATTTAATTGTCATTTTCCTAGGGACCACGTTTCTCCCCAGTTAATTTCTAATGACCCATTTTCTGGGGCATCTGCACCACAGAGGTAGCAGCTGATTTAGATTATGCCCAAATTTTCTTGGCAAGAACTTCCATCGACCTAAGTGTTCCTTTCTCAACACTGTCCCAGGCACAGTGACAAGCCGGTGGCCCTCCAAGCCCTCAGCATCCTCGGCTTAATGAGCTGCTACTTCCAATTATTTTTAAATTATTTTAATTGCTTGAAGCCATTAAAAACAAAAAAACGCTCACTCAACATTTGCACATTTTGAAAAGATTGCCAGAGTCTCCTCAGACCAACATTTCCACTGACTTTCCACTGACACAATATGACTTAGAAGGAACATCAAAGGCTTGCAAACGAGACCACTGAAGAAAGCATTCTTGCTTCTCCACCCTTCAGGGCTCACATTGTCTACAAACAATGTGATTTCCAGAAGGAGCTGGCTAGCTGCAGACCTTCCCAACTCTAGTAAAGCTGGGTAGTGCAGAGGCTGAAGGAATTTGCTACTTTTAGTGAAAAAAAAAAAAACATGGTTCTCCTTTGCTAAGATGCAGAGCTCATGCGATGTTGGAAAAAGAGGCAATGTCGTCATGGTCCAAAATCTATACTTAAAGCCTTGAGTTCACAGAATCTCTAATGCCTTAAAAGCAATTTAAATGTGTCTCTGTGGAAAATAAATGAAACTCTAGTATAACTAGCTGGGAGCTGATTTAGAATGTGGAAAAATGGAATACAATGTACAAGTACCTTCTGGCAGGTTCCATGTCCTCATGGAAATTTTAGCGTGACATAACTAATTAGGGGAAGAAAGGTTAGGAAGAAGTCGCGTTGTATCCCAAGCACATACCCAGTGCTTGACAATAAGCAGGAGTTTAATGAGTAAATGAACAAATGATTGAATGAGCTATCAAGTCTTGAGTTCGAACTGAAAATAAAACTAGTAGAGAACTGATCTACATGTCCATTTCTTCCTTCTCTCCTCCCTTATTTGGAGTAAGAGAATACTTCTCCCTCCCCAAGATTTAGCCATCCACAAATAACCTGGGCTGTAGCCACTCCCACCACATCAGAAACCTTCCCCTCACAACAGGCTCTTCCCCTGCATTTTCAATTACCACCTTTCTAACATCCACACTCCACAAAGTCTAAGCCCTTTAATCTCTCTCTTGCTACTTCTTTGGTTTGGGGTTCCATCACCTGTCCATTTGATCCGTTCCAACACTTCTCTACTGGACAGCACCTCTAAGAGTATAACCAGGAGCCACTCTCTTTCTCTCTGTCCTTCTCAGCTCTTCTTCCTCAGCATTGGATTCATTCCTTGCTCTACCCTTCCCAGGATGGCTGCCAGCCAGTCTCCAAGTGACTCCTTATCACATACAGCAGGAAGGAAAACAGCATTCTTCCTAGGACGTGCCGTAAAATACAAACTTGCCTTCCACAGGTGTCCTATCAAACACCTGCCCTTGCCTCTACATCTGTGCTGCCCATGTTTGAACTAATCACTATGGCCAAGCAAGGATAGAATATGTTTATTGGCTTAACCCAATCAGATGCCAACCCTAAAACTAAAGCTGAAGATAACAGCAACCCAATCTGGAGTTGGAGAAGAGGGGATGTGTAAATGGAATAAATGCTCAAAGGGAAGAAAGGCTGTTTGGTGGGAGAAGGGGAAGAGATACTTAGGAAGCAGCCAGAATGGTCTAGTGCAAGGGTCAACAGCATAGGGTCAACAGCAGGGTCTAAGAGCAAAAGTTTGTTCAAATAGAAAAGGAAAGAAAGACCCAAAATCACAGCCAGAGGAATTAGGAAAAGTAAATAAAGTACCCAGAATCTATTACCCAGAACATGCTAATAAAATTCAGCTGAAGAGATGGTTGCCTAATCATTAGAATCACCTGGGGTGGGGGGCTTATCGAGCTCAGCTGTCTGGGTCCTATCCACACAGACATCAATTCAGTCCAATCTGAAGCTCTTGCACTGTAGACATTTGGAGTAGGTAATGGGCTAGCCAGAAACAGCAAGTGCAGCCACACAGGGGTTCTTGGCTGGAACACTTGGCCAAGGAAGAAAGTACCAGTGCCATTGAGTGTACCTCCCACCTCTGATGGGACGTGAGAGGCAGGCAGGGCCTTGCTTTTCTTTCCAGTGGGAAAACCACAGCCAGCAAGTCATCAAGCAACTTCCAACGATCATGCACCGTGAGTGGGTCAGCTGCTGAATCAAGTCCAGAATGGCTGCCTCTTACTTTCCAGGTTCATTGACTTGACTTCTTTGTCTAAAATGGATAAATTCAGAGTTTTTCAAAAACCAAGCAAAGTGACCCATAATGTACCAAGCACATCAATATTTCAGATCATACATATACATATATGTAAACTATATAATAATCAGTTTACCTGTAAACTTTCACTAAGAAACTAAAACATTTAACAAGATCAGTTCTTATTTGTTTCCTTTTCTGCAAGGTAAGGCCCTGTATTATATTAAAACATAACAAGGCTAAAAAAAATTGCAAAGGTGGGAAGGCGATATGGAGCAGTGCTCCCTTATCAGACCAATATGGACTGACTTCCCATCAGCTTTAAAAATCCTTCCCTGCTCCTGATAAAAGGTAAAGGAAAGATTAAGGAACCCAAAAGCTTGGAGGTTATTTTGCTGTTTCAAATTAGGAAAAGGAATGACAGTCCTAAAAGAGAGACTAGGACATCCTCATTCTTTCCTGCCCCTCCAACCTACGGCATTTATCTAGGTCCACTGAGATGGGAGCCTGTAAAGTAATCACATCCTACTCTGCCCCTTAAGAGCCCAGCATGTGCTTCCAGCCCCAAATCTTCCAAAGACAAGCTGATTCCAGGCTTGATAGATGAAGAATGACAAACACAGTAGCTTTCTGGTGAATTTTCTTATGCATCTGTTCCCAAGCCAATTGTTTGAAGATTTTTTTTCTTCCTTCTAAGATCCAGTACATCTTCTCTGGGCTTCTTGCCTTCAATGGGGAGGAATACACCAGAGATGGTCCCAGTGACTGGGCACTAACTTTCCATTTTACAGAGTCCTTTGTTCCATTTTGGCCAAAGATCAGCATTGATCTAGATTGTTCTCAGCTGTACAACAGCTGTGCAATTCAAGAAAGTCACAGTGGGCTCAGAAGGCTGAGGAGTTTTTTAATTCAGAGAAAAAAGGAGAAGAAAAAAAAAAAGCAAGTCAAGGTTCCTTCTCTCCATCTCAGACTTCCCTAAATAATTTTCTCTAATATAGGCGACGCAATATATGGTGACATGGACTTTAGACCTCTCTAGGATTTCATAAAAATTTCATTTATGTTAGGAGCAAGATGCTATAGAAATGGAAATTTGCTCATGCTCTGTTTTGAAGATGGGGTAGGGATGGGATAAGAAATTCTTATTGGTTCCACTGATGAACTCTTAGTGGACAGTCTCATTTTTTCCCAAAAGTCAGGGACTAGGTGGGCCTCTTCAAACAAGTGAATGTGGGGATTGAACAAGAGCTTTTCAAATTGCCAAGTCTTCACAGTATGCAGATTACCTTAGCACCCTAATAAAATACTTCCTCCCGGGTCCAAAATGCACGATGAAGCTCCAGCAAGGGCCTTTCTAATATATTTTGCAAATAAACCCACTAGTATACGTCCATAATGAATTTATGTTTTATTTACAGTTATGTAGAAGGTTGAAGAATATATTTTCATCAGTTACTATTACCTAAAATGAAATAAGATGTTTGACTTGTAAATTCATAAGAAATGTAGTCATTCCTTACAAGGTAGATACTTGCTGAATTTTTTGACTTTGATAATGCCGTAATGGTCATAGTCAGTAGAGTAAACAAGATTTTTCACACTTGAACTCCACCTGAAGTGAGAAGTGCAGAGCAGATGCGGTTCACAGCCTTCCAGCTATGTTGTTGTCATTTCTGAGACCTTGGCCTACATTTTCACATTAGCATTGGCACATTAAAATTGTTTCCTACTTGGCAATGTCAAACATGAGCATTCGAGAATCACATGGAGTATGAGATGCAATATTTTCTCGGCAAAATCTCTCTTCCAATAAACTCTTGAATGAGATCACTGGAAGCTGAGGGATAAAAACGAAGCCTAATTATTTTCAAGAAAACAAAACTGCCATCTTTGCAGTGCGAAGGTGCTGTCATTAGGAGGGTGCAAGCTATGAGAGAATTAGCTAGAAGAGGGAATGGATCAGCTCCTTAACCCAACCAAAGCTGGGGTGGGGCCTGCGCACTCCCAGATGGGTAGCTGGAGTTAAGAGGCAGAAAGGTTTGGACTGGCTCTTATGATAAACAAGTTTATCACCTGAAACTAACTAAAACTCATTTGCTAATTAGTCTATGCATCTATTTTTTATTTTTTAAAAAGTAAACATCCATCTTGCCTTAAAGATCCATGACTGTTTTATGAACAAGAGGGATATATGCTGAGTTGTGGGTCCCAGTTCATTTTATGTTTAGTATAATGATAAAGACATATCTTTTTCTTGTTTTGACAAGTGAAATTTCTGGTGAACAGAGAAAAAACCAGTAGTGATTATCTATGTTTTTAGCCTAATTTACAGGCTGGAGGCAGTTTCAAACTTACTCTAATGCATGCATCTCTCTTTCCAAGAGTTTTCTAAAAGAGAGTGCTTAAGCAATCCTTAAGATTAAAAAAGCTTTCCTTAAGTTCCCCAGTCAGCAGTCTTTTTATTGAATGTTGCTTTATTTAATTGCCAAAGAAAGCATTACTTAATCAAATGAGGTATGGGCAGCAGAGACTGGGTTTAACCGTATGAAGATCATGACTCCTGCCACCGGTGGTCAGTCACACACTCTTTAATTGTGGTTCTGGGGTGATCATTGCTTGGTCCTTTGGGTGGTTTGTGGATAGGTCATGAATATCCAGGTCTATCCAAGAATCCAGATGGACTTTGCCTCTGAACTTAACTCCCGCCCACATCTCATACACCACCTCTGAACTGCTCTGACCTACCTTACAATGTATGACAACTGTAATTTCCAGACCCCCAGATGTTCAGCACTCCTGATTGATTCATTTGAGTAAAATAAAAATGAGTCTCCGAGCATACTTGGCCCTGGTATTCTTCACTTTTTTTTTGTAGCAAGTGTATTGTGTCTGTGTATTTAAGGTGCTCTGATGCCACTTGGGATGAACTAAGGGCCAGATCCGGTGACCTGACAACTCAAGCAAAAGCTCTGGGGACGTCTCCTAGACCAAGCTAGAAGAGCAAGGCTAGAATCACGGATTTCCCTCTTACCTCATACGTAGGAAAGAACTTGCTCATTCCCCAGTAAGAAAGGAACCTAGAAGGAAGAGCTCTGGAGAAAGAGCTCATATAGCGGTAACTGCCCCAGGGAGAAGTACATGAGGGCAGCTAAGAGTAACTCATAAGTACTGTAGCCCACTACGTCTTGCTTATTCAAGAGACCGTGAACCTCCCATTATGGCTCTTGGCATTGAGGTCTCTGGGTACAGGCTCTCTGTGACACACTGAACTCCTGAACTAGTGTCGCATCAGTGAGGCCAGGACAACACTGTCATGCATCTGGTTGACACAATCTTCGCGAGTGAGGTAGCACTCTGCCTCCCAGCCGGGCTTGCTGGCGGTCAAGTGGAGCATGAGGATGTCCCAGGCGTCCTGGGGCTGCCTTCCCTGGCAGCAGGTGCATGTTCTTACATAAGACATGAGCATTAGCAGCAGGAAGTTTTTGGTAAAATGCTTTGGCACTGCTCTGGGTATCACCTGAATATTAACTTCTCACCACAATAGGGGCAGGGCCCACTTCAGAGGCTAATAAAAAAGATGTCATCTTCTTTAGAAAAAACGCTCCCCCCTCCTCTGTAGCTTCCTTTTGTATTTATCATTCTGTGTATGTGTGTGTGTCTATGATGAGGGTGGGGTCCTAAATGGGTAGTCAATGATACCAATTCGGATCCTCTCCTCTATAAGCCCAATCTCTACCATACTTGAGTCATCTTTCAAAAGGACCTCATCCTGGCTCCCAAGAAGCTGTCAGAACTTGTCAGATCTCCCAGCACTTAAACTCACACCCACAGCCACACCCACACCCACACCCACACAGAGAAGTCGCCCTCCTTCCTCAACCCCCGGGAGTACACCAGGACACCCGAGTGTCTCACAAGGACATTATGCTGACAGTTCCCAACTCTGCAGAGGGGCTAATCTATCCCCCATACTACAACTCGGGGGATACTGGGAGTCCTTGGCTTTCCTGCAACCCTCATACTAAACATTAAACACCCATAGCCTGAGTTTTCCAGCCAACTTTGGCCTTTCCACACCAGCTGACACGGAAGGGCATGGGCTCACTGCCATGATGCTCTCTGAGAACCCCATTGCTGAAGAAATGGGGAGTCCAGTGGGTGAAATAGGGTGAAGCATGGGCTAACTGGCAGCGGAGAATCCCGGCACCTTACCCTCCACCCTCTACCGCTCTCCCCACCCCGCACACACGCTCTCCTGAGCCTCAGGTAGAGTCTCAGAGACCCTTGCTCACCCCTCAGTCCCACCCAGTGTGCTGACTGGAATCTGAAGTCTGTCGTATTGGGGCACACTTAGGACAGGGGCCCTCTTTAGCCACGCTGCCCTGTCCCCACAGCAGTGCCTAAGACAAAGGCCTGCCAGGTGCTTCAGTCAGGGTGTGTCCTAAGAGAACAGCAGTGAGGGGTCAGGGAGAGAAAGACAGAGGAGAAGCACCAGAGGGGGGGCGGCACTGCAGACATGACCACTCCATGGGGCGGCCCCTGAAGAGCCCGTGAAGTGTCTCCAAACCGGCCACGTGATGGGTAGACAGAAAGGACAGGCATTTACCTTGCCACTTGTACCTCCCCTTGGCAAAGGATTGTTCCATGGGGTTTCAACTCCCTCTCAGTTCCAGGTTAGCCTTGTGTGAGTGCTGAAGCCACAGGCATCTCATGTAGCGTGGAGTTGGAGGGGCACCAGGACCCCCATCAGACAGGCCCAGGGCCCCCCTGAGATGAGGCTCTAAGAGCTCAAAGCAGGTTGGAGCCTACAGAGAATGGCTTGCCGCTGCCGGAACCAGAGGTGAGGCTGAGAGGACAAGAGGCAGGGCATGAGGACTTGGGGTCCACAGCCCCCCTGCCCTCTTACTGCTGCTCTCCTTCCTGCCTCGCTGGGTACACGGCAGAAAGCAGTTGGGAGGAAGTTGAGAGGCAGGGGGCACAGGCTTCGGGAGGGCAGGTGGGCAAGGGCTCCGCCCTAAACCAGGGGGAACCGCAAGGCCTCTTTCAGCTCTGATGTGGGAGTGAAGGCCCTTCTCCTCACCCCGGGAGTGCCAGCAGAGATGGCTGAAACTTCAATGGCTGCTGAATTCTTATCCCTGACTTTTGTGAGGAGATTAAGAATCAAGAGGATGGAAAGGGAACAGAAAGGAAAACATGGGTCTTGACTCTCTTAATCATTTATTCATCTAACTAACCACCTTTTTGAAAGCTACTACATGACCGAATATTGGGCCAGGTCCTACAGATACAGGCCTGAACCAGCAGAGTGGTCGCTGCCTCCTTGGAAGCTTTGAGTCTCCAGGGGACTGAGGAATTTGGCTGCCTGCCAAGTGCTCTGCTCCGGAGGGTCACCCCCTTCCACCAGCCTTAAAAGTTCTCAGTTTCATGATCTGGCTCCTTCAGGAACCATCTTTATGAATTTTACAATCAGAATGACCTTTCCTTCCTCCCTTTAACAATAACATACATTGCACGTGAAATTTATGGCCACCCTCTATAACTCTCAACTTTAGGAAATTCTACCTTGGAATCAAGTTTATCATAGAGCAAAGTAAGATACATGGTATCACATATATAAGAAAAACACATGTTACAAATAATACTCCCAATACATTTATAACACAAGGGCCTTAGAGGCGTCTACTGGCATTATTGAAGCTCTGTCTGTGGGCAAACAGTGAAAGATCAAAACCAGAGGATTTTGGCAAACAGAAGGAACCACAGCCATCCTCTAAGAAAATATGGGACACCTTGGTCCCAAATAGCTATAAATGCTACAGGGCGGCTTATCCACAGATTTCATTCACTTTAGATTTTGCAAATACCAGTTTCAATTTGCTAGCCCCTCATTGCCCAAAGCCATGAAAATGCACCAGAAGTTTGAAAATGTTGCGTTCCGAACTGTGTCTTCTAGGCCTCTACTCAGTTTCAGAAACAGTGCATCTGTTTTCTGGTTTTGATTTGTAAAATTATCATCTTCACAGAATAAATGACTTGAAGATTCCCTATAAGCTTAACCCACTGCAGGTCATAGGATTTAGACAGGTTCTAGCACTGTGTCGTTCATGTGGCTATTGAAATAAAACACACTGGATTTCAAAGACTTAGAATAAGAAATATGTAAAATAGCTTATTGATAGTACTAATAACATACAAATTATATTATTGAAATCATGATGCTTTAGATATACGGCACTAAATTTAATTTTAGGGTGGTTGGCGGGTGCCTATAGTCCCAGCTACTTGGGAGGCTGAGGCAGAAGGATCATTAGAGCTCCATAGTTTGAGGTTGTCGTGAGCGATGATGCCACGGCACTCTACCCAGGGTGACAGAGTCTGTCTCAAAAACAAACAAACCAATAAATATGTGACTAGTTAAATACTTTCTAATTATGCATGGGGCTTTCACTGTATGTCTGTTCAATAGCACTGTTCTAGACATGTGTAGTAATCTAACCTGGTATTAAACAAATATAATTTGAAGTCTCCACTTATTTATTGAAATGATAGTCAATTTAGGGCCTTGCATGTTTTATTAAGCAGGGCTTTGGTAGCTCAAGCTGGATAATTCCATGTTACCTCGCTACTAAGGCACATTACAAATGAAAGATTATGTGAAGAGGATTTAGGAATTCTGCCTTTTCACCCTAATGCTGTCAACTTACACCTTTTAGAAGGGTATTTAATACTCCTGGCCTGATCTACCTACCCATCTAGAAGACAGGAATTTGGACTACATTTTCTCGAAGTCCTTTTCTCCTCCCAGAGACCCTCTCTGTTCATACAACACAGGGGCACGGCAGGCATATTAGTCAATTATATCTACTGACCAAACAAGAAGCCTCAGAACAGGTTTGAGTAAAGGCAACTTTATCCTGTTTTCAAGTATGTTAGAGATAAAGGAATTTGTTCAAACTATCAGCTACCAGATCCCTGATGCTTTGGCTTAAAAGATATGCTACATCTGGGATTTGCTAACTTAAGTCAGCAAAGACTTTCTATTTCCTTGAAACGACTTCCTGAAGTCATTTTTCACAAGGTTTCAACTTTCTAAGATGCTCTGCCATAAATGCCTGTGCTGTCAGCAGGCGTGGAGCCTGCCAAAGTCGGCCTCCCCGGGACATTCCACCGGTTCTGCCCTGCTCCCACGAAGCTGAGCACCAGGCATCTTCCCTCCTTTTGGAAACCACAAGCCATTCTCTTGCCGCCTTTGTTCACACACAGGGATTATGAACAAAGTGCGCCAGTGTCCTTGAACAGTGCTTTGCAGAGCAGGGCACCCTCTGCACAGGCTGCCGTGGAGACTGGGGACATGGGAAGTCACTAAACCAATAACCCCGCTGATTACTGAAAGATCAATATGCACCAAGTAGAAGACAGAGCTGCTGTGATGAACAACAGAGCCGGGGTGGGGGGTGCGGAATCACGACACAGTGCTCAGAGACGTCCCAGTCACTGAGGATGCGAAAACCAAGTCTTCCTCAGGTGCCTCTCGCCCTATTTTTGGTTTGACTGCTCAACCCCTTCGTAGATATCTTTTTATGTATTTATCATGGCATCATCGCATTTTGAAGCCCCCATTTTTTTTATTAAATCCTAGCTGGGTACATTGATACTGTCATGGGGTACAGTGTGCTGTTCTTATATACAATTTGAAATATTTTCACCAAACTGGTTAACATAGCCTTCATGACATTTTCTTAGTTATTGTGTTAACACATTTATATTCTACATTTAGAAAGATTCACATGTACCCTTGTAAGATGAACCATAGGCGTGATCCCACCGATCACCCTTCCTCCACCCATCGTCGCCCCTCCCTCTCCCCTTTCCCATATTCTTGGGCTATAACTGGGTTATAGCTTTCCTATGAAAGCTATAAAGTAGTTTCATAGTAGTGAAGCCCCCATTTTTAAGGCAAATTTGTTAAATCAGTCAGAGGGAGAAACAAAAGATGAGAAAAGCTGGAGCACACCATAGAGATGGAACGTTGAGAAGGAAGATGGGAAAACGAACATGTATGTGGCTGTTGAAATGCAGCAGAAGGCCCACGCTGCCTTCTCCATTGGTAAGACCGGCAAGTAGATTTCCCGGGTACCAAATACCAAGGATAGCTCCGTCTCAGTGCAGAGGACCTTGGTAAACAAGAACGAAAGTGCCGAATTCCAATGCTCTCCGTCCCTCTGGGTCCTCAGCAGAAGGCATTTGCTTCAGCAGAAGGCATTTGCTTATCTCTTATTTTACAATAGTAAATAGGGGCATGTGAGCCTGAAGGTATTTCTCCCTGAATCCCCAGTGGTGACTGCAATATCTGCTCAGGGTCAGAATGTTGAGTGAATGAACTGACTGAGTATAAAAATAGGACTTTAGAGCCCAGGCACTGTAGCTCATCCCTTTAACGCCAGCACTTTGAGAGGCTGACGCATTAGGATCACCTGAGGCCAGCCTGGCAACATGGCGAGACCCCATTTCTACAAAAAAGATAAGGGAAATTAGCCAGGCGTGATGGTGTACACTTGTAGCGCTAGTTACTTGGGAGGCTGAGGAAGGAGGATCACTTGAGCCCAGGAGTTAGAGGTTAAAACGAGCTATGATCAGGCCTTTGCACTCCAGCCTGGGCAGCAGAGTGAGACCCTGTCTATTTTTTTTTTTTATTTTAAAGACGTCTGGCCTGAACATTCTTTATAGTCCAGCAGGTTATTTTGCCTCACGTTTTGGTTTCTGACCTGATGATGCAGCAGACATCAGCGCGTGGGGATGAAATCATACAAATCCTGAGCCTCATATGTGAAGAGTGCGCATGGCTCCATCATCCTTCCCATGAGGTTTTTATGTGACCTCCAGACCTCATCAGCAGTTCTATTTTCCTTGAAGGGGGGGCTGCTCCATGTAAACTATAACCTCAATATCACCGTGCTCACTAACTGAACTAACCCCCAGACATCAAATCACTCACAAGGTCTTGCAATTTAACCACCCAAATATTCCCACTATGCAATGCCCTGGTTTTTCCTCTCATGTCCCTATTATCAGTAACCACTAGATAAGATTATCCACTCTTATTTCTTAGACAGCCAAGAGTTGTACCTCTACCTGGCACTTGAATTCGTGTGATGGTTAGTGGTGGACAAAGCCATTTTACATATAAAAGTATAAGCTTTTTGTGGGCAGGAATAATTTCTCTTTCAACTTTCACTTCGCCCCAGCACCAAACCAAAGCATAGCACCTTTGCCAAACAGAAACTCAATAAATAGCCACTGATTTAAAGAGTGAGACGCGGCCAGGTGTGGTAGCTCATACCTGTAATCCCAGCACTCTGGTAGCCCAAGGTGGGTGGTCTGCTTGAGCTCAGGAGTTCGAGACCAGCCTGAGCAAGAAATGGCCCAGTGTTGTGGTGGGCACCTATAGTCCCAGCTACTTGGGAGGCTGAGGCAAGAGAATTAATTAAGCCCAAGAGTTTAAGGTTGCTGTGAGCTGTGATGCCACCGCACTCAACCCTAGGGTGACTGAGTGAGACTCTGTCTCCAGAAAGAAAGAAAGAGTGAGACCGTGTAAACTCTGACACTGTCCGTCTCCCGAGGAATTTTAGCACTGCTTTTGCCTTGTCTCTGAAGTCTGTTCCTCTGTGCTCTACAGGTCTACATAGCTGTTTCTGAGAAGGCGCCATCTGCTCCTGTGAATTTACAGTCTCTTTCAGCAAATAGGGAAAGTAAATAGGAGAAGCAGGAACGAATTTCTCCAACTGGAAAACTGACACAGCACAACTTTGCTCTGAAGGAATATTTTCCAGTGCTGCACTCACTTGTAAATGGGATAATTGCAGTTGCATCTTGTCTCACCCTGATGTCGTCCTTCTGAAAGAAATCAGTATGAACATACAGGTTTTCAATGGATCTCTGGTTTTTCATCATTCAGCGGATGAAATGGAGGAAATTTAGCTCAAATCTTGACCACTCACTCCATGGGTCCTTGGAGAAAGTGCTAAGGTTCCAATGCGCTAATATCCAGTGGACATTTAGTCTATTATTAGGGAGTCTAAAGACTGCTTTGGGAATATCAAGGATGGTTGTAGACACATGAAATGTCTAGAAAGTTCATTTTGAAGAAAATACCATAATATCATGTTCTGAAAGTGAATCTCTTCTCAGTTAATGTTTCCCAGCCATAGATTCCTGGTGTCTTCAAGTCGTGATTGGTCAATGTCAAAGACTGGATCTAAGATGAAAAACTTACTAAGATTGTCCTCCTCTCTGTTAATATGTATTTGTGAATTCTCTACAGGATCTAAGAGCTTGATCTTTGGAGTCAAACCAACTGAGTTCAAACCGTCTTCAGATAAATTAATACTAGTGAGTCTTTGGGAAAGGTATTTAAGTTCTTCAAGCTTCAGTGTTCTGATCTACAATATGCTGATAATAATAGTCCCCAGCTCTGCGAAGTTTTTAGAAAGTTACCCTGGGCATTTGCATATTAAGGGCTAAGCATATATTCATAACGATTAAGTCTGTACCTGTTAACCGCTATTCTTTTTTTTTTTTTTTTTTTGAGACAGAGCCTCAAGCTGTCCCCCTGGGTAGAGTGCCGTGGCATTACAGCTCACAGCAACCTCCAACTCCTGGGCTCAAGCGAGTCTCTTGCCTCCGCCTCCCAAATAGCTGGGACCA
>CAUYTI010006295.1:0-16028 GCA_963575145.1 Galago senegalensis | reverse complement strand
GGTTGGAATCACCAGCCCAGGCCCGCCAAACAACAATGATTGCTGCAACCAAAAAACGTCCAGGCGTTGTGGCAGGTGCCTGTAGTCCCAGCTACTTGGGAGGCTGAGGCAGGAGACTCACTTGAGCCCAGGAGTTGGAGGTTGCTGTGAGTGTGATGCCATGGCACTCTACCTAGGGGGATAGCTTGAGGCTCCGTCTCAAAAAAAAAAAAAAAAAGATTCTGGAATGAGATAGTGGTGATTGTTTGCACAACACTGTGAAGGTCCTTAGTCCCACTGAATTGTACACTTTAAAATGACTAAAATTGTAAATTTTATGTGCATGTATTTTATCACAATATATTTTTTTCTTCCTTGGATAAAGGACAGGTAAAATGGGCGGCGTCTGTGGCTCAGTGAGTAGGATGCTGGCCCCATATACCGAGGATGGTGGGTTCAAACCCGGCCTGCCCAAACTGCAGCAAAAAAATAGCTGGGCATTGTGGTGGGTGCCTGTAGTCCCAGGTACTCAGGAGGCTGAGGCAAGAGAATCACCTAAGCCCAAGAGTGGGAGGTTGCTGTGAGCTGTGATGCCACGGCACTCTACCCAGGGTGACAAAGTGAGACTCTGTCTCTTAAAAAAAAAAAAAGGACAGGTGAAATGCAAATAGGGAAAATAATTTTTAAATCATTTGTACTTATCAGTATGTTAGCAGTTATTTTTAGAGTAATTAAGGAGTCTCTTAGCAAAGTCCTGATTATTGAGCAAAACCACAAAATTAGTAATTGGCTAAAGACTGATGAAAGGCTAAGTTAGGGTTTAACATGTGAGGAAAGGACAAGAAGGCAGGTCAAGGGAGACTGAGCTGGTGTGATGGTTAATTTCTGTGTCAATGTGACTGAGCCCTGGGGTGCCCAGATATTTGGTTAAATGTTATTCTTGGGTGTGTCTATGAGAGCATTTCTGGATCAGATTAATGCCTGAGTCAGTAGACTGTGTAAAACAGATTCCTGACCCCGATATGGGTGGGCCTTATTCAATCCACTGAAGGCCTGAATAGAACAAAAAGGCTGAGTAAGAAAAAATTCTTTCTCTCTGCCTGTCTTTGAAAAAGGACATTGGATTTCTGCTTTTTGTGTCAGACTCAAACTGAAACTTAACAGCACTGGCTTTCTGGTTCTCAGGCCTTTTGCTTGCCCTGAAATTATACCATTGGCCCACCTATTGTCTCCAGCTTGCTGACTGCACATCTTGAGACTTCTTAGCCTTTGTGATTATGTGAGCTAGTTCCTCATAATAAATCTCTTTATGTTTATATCTATGTCTAAGTTTATCTCCTATTAGTTGTGTTTCTCTGTAGAGCCCAGACTAAGATGTATTTTGGGTACCATGAAGTGGGGTTCTGCTATAAAAGGGACCTAAAGGTGTGGAAAGGGCTTTGGAGCTGGGTAATGAGTAGAGGTGGGAAGAGTTTTGAGGTACATGATAGAAATGTGTGTTCAGGGAGATTCTGGGGGAGACCTCAGCGGGAAATGAGGAACATAATAGTGGAGACTGGAGGGAAGGTAACCTTTGTTATAAAGTGGAGAAGAACTTGGCTGAGCTGTGTTCTGTGGAAGGTGGAACTTGTGAACAGTGAAACTGAATGTTTAGCAAAGGAAATTCCTAAGCAAAGTTAAGTGTTAAAGGCTCATCTGGGCTCCTCCTGACCTCTTACAGAAAAATGTAAGAGACAGATGAATTGAAGAAAGAATTATTAAGCTAAAAAGAAACAGAACTTTAAGATTTGGAAAATTATCTGCCTATTCACATTGCAGAAAATAAGAAAACATGTCTGAAGAGTCCACCAAGAGTATGGCTGGACCATCACTTGATAAAGAGTTTATGGAATTAAAGGACCTTGAGCTGTCAGAGATGGAGCTTGGATGGAATGAAGGAAGGCTGTTAGAATCCTTTTTTTTTTTTTTTTGTGAGACAGAGTTTCACTATGTCACCCTTGGTAGAGTGCTGTGGCATCACAGTTCACAGCAACCTCAAACTCTTCGGCTAAGGTGATTCTCTTGCCTCAGCCTCCCAAGTAGCTGGGAGTATAGGCGCCGGCCACACTGCCCAGCTGTTTTTTTGGTTGTAGTTGTCATTGTTGTTTGGCAGGCCCAGGCTGGATTCGAACCCATCAGCTTCAGTGTATGTGGCTGGCGCCCTAGCCACTGAGATACATGAGCCGAGCCAGAATTCTTATATTCTACCAAACAAGACCACAGAAATATTTGGCTGTCGGTGAGCAGAGAGAGGAAGAAGGAGGGAGGAGTGGGGAAGGGATTAGCAGAGAGAGGGAAGGAGGGAGGGGGGGTGGAGTCTTGGTGTATGCCACACCTTCTGGGGGCAAGACATGATTGTAAGAGGGACTTTACCTAACAAATGCAATCAGTGGGAAAAAAAGAAATATTTGGCTGTGGATGTGTACTATTATTCAAGAACAAGGAAGATGACTCCATGGATGATTCAGAGGTCCTCAGGGCTGCCACTCTTACCATGGACTCCAGGGGGCAAGGCTATTTCCTTCTTGGTTTCAAAGGATGTGGTCACATCCCTAGTTTTAGAAAATCAGAAAGATTCCACCCAGTACCATAGGAGTGGTCCCACCCAGTGAAGCCTTGGGGGCAGGGCCACTCAGAGGCTTGGGTATATTACCCCTTCAGGAGGTCCTGAAGGTGGGAGTGACATCCCAGTGTGAACACACCCATCTCCCTCCTGCCTCCCCTCTCTCTGCTCTCTCATTCCCCCACCCCCCCACCTGGAATTGATTTGAGTTTTTCTCTTATGTAGGCGAGTATCTTGTTTTAATTGGCCTGGCTTGGGTTCGAACCTACCAGCCTCAGTGTACATGTCCAGCGCTCTACTCACTGAACTCTGGGTACCACCCAGGGGATTTCTGTATGTTAAACCAGCCTTGCATCCCTAGGATAAAGCCTACTTCATCATGATGTTTAATTTTTTTAATGTGTAGCTATAAACTATAACCTAAAATTTTGTTAAGTATTTTTTCATTAGTGAAATTGGCCTGTAGTTCTCCTTTTTAGTTGGGTCCTTTCCTAGTTTTGGAATCAGGGTGATATTTGCTTCATAGAACTTGTTTGGGGAGATTCCTTCCTTCTCAATTTATGGAACAGGTTCTGAAGTATACATGAGTACATGAGATGCTTGATTTTCCATTCTTGAGATATTTTACTAAGGAGAATATTCCTCAAATCCCTCCAGGTATACATAAAAGTTTAAAATCTCTATCTTTTTAAAAGGCTCAATAATATTCCATGGTATCCATATACCACAGTTTATTAATCCATTCATGGGTTGATGGGCACTTGGGTTGTTTGCATGTCTTTGTAATTGTGAATTGGGCTTCTATAAACATTTGAGTGCAAATGTCTTTACGATAAAATGATTTTTTTCTTCTGTGTAGATACCTAGTAATGGGATTGTGGGATCAAATGAAAGGCATACTTTTAGCTCTTTAAGGACTCTCCACATTTCTTTAAAAAAAAATTGGAGAAACTAATACTGATATATTAGTTTATAATCCCACCAACAGCATACATGCATTCCCTTCTCTCCATATTCATGCCTACATCTGAAGCTTTGGGACCTTGTGATGTGGGTCATTCTCTGGCACCTTGATTTTGGACTTTCCAACTTCCAGAACTGTGAGAAATAAATCCTATAATTTCAGCTATCCAGTCTATGGCAATGCAAGCTGACTAAACACTTAGTATCTCTTGGTGGGGAGGGACAGAAAGAAAATGAAGGTGCGCATGCGATGAGAGAGGGCTGAAGGCAAACCTGCTGTCTTGCATTTGTTCAGGGCTTGTAGTGCTTTGGAGCAGGAGATTTTAAATTCAGATGAATGTGTGAGTTTATCAGAATGGCAGTCTCTCCTTCCCAGTCCTCTATTCATCACAGGTTCAGCAGGCCCAGGGAAGCATACTCTTGCAGAGAGCCAGGTAATAGCCATTAAACAAGGTGACTAAGACATCACTTGCACATAAGTCCCACAGGAGACCAGAGCCAATCAGAATAAATATAAATTCGAAACTCTCTGATGGGGAATGATCATATTCTCCAATCCAACTTCTTGAGTCATGAATAAACCATAAGCATTTATAGTTATTATAATATTGCATGTTTACTTCTAATGCTCATTGCTCAATTTTTTTTTTTTTGAGACAGAGTCTCACTTGGTCATCCTTCATAGAGTGCCATGGTGTCTCAGCTCACAGCAACCTCAAATTCTTTGGTTCAAGTGATCCTCTTGCCTCAGCCTCCCAAGTTGCTGGGACTATAGGTGCTTGCCACAGTGCCCAGCTGTTTTTTAGAGATGGGGTCTTGCTCTGGCTCAGGCTGGTCTCAAACCTGTCAGCTCAGGTAATCCACCTGCCTCAGCCCTCCAAGTGCATTACAGGCATGAACCACCATGCTCGGCCAAGATTGGGATTATAGGCATGAGCCACTGTGCTCGGGCAAGATTGCTCAATTTTTTAATTCTAGAGAGAGGTGGGTATTGGAAGGAGAGATTCTCACCCCTACGTGTTTTCATGGAGAAAAGCAAATAAAAACTCCCAACCACACATCCATTTTCTATAATTGTACTTTTCAGCAATTAAAGTCAAATAACTTCTTGGTATTTGTCTGCTGTTAGTTTAAGTGGGTACTTAAAAAAAAAGAAGCATTAGCAGTCGCATCTTAATGGTTTGTTGAATTATAAAGAAGTAGATTGGACAGAAACACTTTCCTTGCAGTCTTTCTCTTATCTTTAGACTTGTCTCCTCCTAATCTTCTATCTTCCTCCCTCCTTCCACCCTCTGCAGTCCTTTTGGTGTGGCCACATTGAACTACTTAATCTGTGTTTCCAGAACACTGGGGTCCTTTGAAGAGTTCATGGTTTGTACAGGCATTTCTTTGGCCTGAGAGTTCCTCTTGCCTTCTTTGTTTGACATGATTCCTTCAACCCCCAAATCAACCTATGACATTTTATGAGCTATAAGAAACTTTAGAAATCACATCACACTGGCCAAGAATGTGGGAACCAACTCTCGGGAGAATGTAATTTGGTTTTTATTGGGTAGGAAAGATACCATCTGAACTCTTCACTGCGTAGAAAAATACAAAATACAAAAGCATTTTGTATCAACAGATTCCCCAAGGGGGGTTGACTTTGTAAATGCTTACTCTGTTGTGTGAAGCACAGGGAAAGAATAAATAAAAACATCCTTAGTCCTATCACACAGGTCTGAGTGGTCATCCACGTCTTTGTTTGTGCTGCTGTAAAAAATACTACAGACTAGGTGATTTGTAAACAAAAGAAATGTGTCATAGTTCTGGAGCCTGGGAAGTCAAGGTCAAGGTGCAGTCATTTGTTGGGTGTTGAGGGCCTTCTTGCTATGTCTCACATGGCAGCATGAGGAAGGGCAAAAAGTGCCTGAGCTAGTTCTCACCTGCCCTTTTACAGGGCACTCATCTCATCCATCCACAAGAACAGAGCCTTTATGACTCAATCACTTCCCCAAAGGCCTCAGTCGCAATACTACCATAATGGGGATTAAGTTTCGATATACATTTTGAAAGTGGCATATTCAAACCACAGCATCCATTTAACCTACAAAGTAAGCCTCAGAATATACACTCTTCTGACCCGGCCCAGGAAGCCTGAGCATCCGAATGTGGCCCTGACAAGAGAAATAGTGGAGGCCTAGAAAGAAATCTCATTGCTTGCGCTATTATCTACTTCTGGGTTACCCTGAATAGTGAGATCAAAGTGATTTGTTTGTTCTACTGGTTTGTTTTTGAGCAAACCACATGTTTGTTTTGTTTTGAGGTGGTTTGTCTGGAAGGATTAAGGACAAAGATGAGTGGACATTACTTGTTTCTTCCATGTAATCCTATAATAACTACAAGTTTGTTATAGTCTTTTGGTTCTCACAGAGAACTGTGTGTGTAGTGGGAGGAGGGAGACAGGAAGATGAATACAGAGGAACTAAAGCTTGAGAAAAGTAAGAGAAGGAAAATAGGGCATAATGTGATGGGAAGTGAAATAAAGAAAAGTGAATACAGGAGTATCAGGAAAAAGGGATAAACTCACTAGGAGCCGCAGGGAGAAATGAAATAGGGTATGTAACACAGTCAATCATAAGAACTAAGAGCTGAGTTAAATCTTAAAAAGTATTGAATTCATCCTCTATATTTCAAAGATGAGGGAACTGAAGACCAGAGAGGCTATAAGAATTCACAAATTGGTTAGGCTGGAGCTCAGAGGAGCACCTGTCTCCTGTTCTGTGAAGTACATAGCTGTGTGTGGTTAAGTGGAGGTCTAAGGGCAGACCTCTGAGCTAAAGACAGGACCATTACGTGATTTTCTTCTGTTTGCTATTGTTATAGCCTAGTATTTTGTGGTTGTTGTTGTTGCAGTTTTTGGCCAGGGCTGGGTTTGAGCCTGCCACTTCTAGTATATGAGGCTGGTGCCCTATTCCTACCTATATGAGCCACAGGTGCCACCCATAGGCTGCTATTTTTGAAAGGCACAATCATGTATCTGATTTTATTTGACTCATCAATTGCTGAGGGAACCCCTAAGATGTTGCTGGTTGGGAGAATTCAAAGTATCACATACACATATAGACAGATATTTATAAATGAATTCATAAATAAATGTGAGTTGGGATAAATTTTATTGAAATAATTTGAGAGAACCAATAAGAATTTATAAAGGTTGAAAGGAGAGTTCAAAGGGACTTTCATCAGGTGAAAAGGATATGTGACACTGAATGGTTAAAAAAGGAGCAAATATTTACTGTAAGTACCATGCTAGGGATATATAGAACAATCAGAGAGGCTTTAAGCTTTTTCTGGAGAAAAATCATATACTATAATAATATAATATAATAATGCAGAAGGATTAAGAGCTTTAGACTTGGACATAGTGAAGTCTAGGCCAGACTCCACCAAGCTGAGTTATTGTGGGAACATTACAAACTTCTCTGAAGTTCCTCTATACCAACATCACTACCTATCTCACAGATAGTCCAGACCCTACATGATCTGGTCCATTGTTATTTCCATAACCTTATTTCTTATTGTCCCTTTGATGAACTCTGCTTCAGTCCTACAAGCTTCCTTGCTGTTCTTTTAGCACCCAAACACCCATCTGCCTCAGGACCCTTGCATTTGCTGATTCCCATGTCTAAAAAGTGTCCCCAGCATGTGACTTGTTCCTTCAATTCCTTTATTCAGCTCTACTTGCAAATGTTACCTTAGATTTGATATTATCTATACTGACAACTTTACCAAAAACTATAACCCCTTCTACCTGGTACAATCTCTCTCTTCCCTGCTTTATTTTTCTCTATAACATTTATTACTTATCTATCTCCCTCTCTAGACTGTCAATTCCATGTAAGCAGGATATAAAACCTGATTTTACAGGTACAGGCTGTATCTCTAGCCCCGTGGTTCTCAACCTTTCTAATGCCGTGATCCTTTAATACAGTTCCTCATGTTGTGGTGACCCCCAACCATAAAATTATTTTTGTTGCTACTTCATAAAACTGTAATTTTGCTACTGTTATGAATCGTAATGTAAATGTCTGATATGCAAGATGGCCTTAGGCGACCTCTGTGAAAGGGTTGTTTGACCCCCAAAGGGGTCATGACCCACAGATTGAGAACTGTAGCTCTAGCCCTTTAAATAATCAGGAACATAAAAAGTGTTGAAATAAATCAACTGAATGAATGATTACCAAGTGGGACATACAGTAGGCACCAAAAAAATAATGCTTGCTATTTGCTATTTTTATTGGGCTCTTCTTTCTCTTCTTTCCTGGCCAGCCACCCCTACCTAAGCTGATCTTCTTTCCCAGAGGACTTCTGATCTAGTAATGGAATTTACCAGTCCAGGAATTTAATTTCCTAATTCCACACAAAACAACCAGAATTTTATAGTTTTAATTTTAGTAATGGCTTTGGGGATTTCATATTTATTCTGTTCCTTTGTTTTTAATGTATTTGATCTATAGTGATGGTACCAAATGATTTGTATTTATAGCTGGGCAAAGCACATTAAATTACCTTGAAAGTGTATTTTGAAGCCTAGGAGAGTGAGGATATCTGAACATTAGGAAAGGTCAGTGTGTTAGTCAGGGTTCTCCAGAGAAACAGATTAATTATGTGGAATTGGCTCCTACGAGTATGCAGGCCAGCAAATTGCAAGATCTGCAGGATGAGTTAGGAAGCTGGACACGCAAGAGGGCCGATGGTTTAGTTCCAGTGTGAGTCTAAATCCTGAGGACCAGGATTGCTCAGGATGTAATTCTAATCTGAAATTCAGAAAGCTTGAGATCCAGGAAATGCCAGTGTTTCAGGTCAAGCCTGAAGGCAGGAAAAAAAAGCCAGCGTCCCACCTCGACAGCTGACAGGCAGGAAGAATTCTCTCATGAAGGTGAGGGCCAGTCCTCTTGTTCAAAGTGGGCCTTCAACTGATCAGACAAAGCCCACCCACATTAGAGTGGGCAATACCTTTACTCAGTCTGCCCATTTTAACGTTAAACTTATCCAAAAAACACTGGTCAAACACTGTTTGACCAAATGTCTGAATCCTTTGTGGCCCAGTAAAGTGCACACATAAATTAACCATCATAATCACTACTTTTTGTACCTACCATTAATTCGTTAGTGTCATGGTATAGTTATAAAGAACAGTGGGAAACAACAATATCTTGAGTAAAAACAAGCGTACCTCAGCCATCCTATGTAGGCAGAACTCATCCAGTGCACATGTGATGGCCATGGAGAGCCCATTAACAGCACAAAGTCAAGACCACAAGGAGGATCTGGGGACCTGCATTCCGGTTCCTGACCAGAGAGCCGATTTTTAGCAACTCATTTAACTTGTTTGGATTTGGTTTCCTCTTCTGAAAATAAGGAGGTGGGACTAGATAAAGTTTCAAGATCACTTCCAGCCCTAGAATCTTTGATGCTCCATAAATGGGCAAGTGAAATTGCTGCAAGGGAGGCCCCTATGCTGGCTGGCAGCCTGATACAAGCGACAAGGACCATGCATCTTTGAAGTGACGTATGGTGGTGCTGCCTGCCTTCGCAACTAAATGACAGAAATAATGTGGTCTAGTCTTTATCTGTTCCCAGCTGGCTAAAAGTAAATAGAGTTTATTCTGGGAAAAATTGTGTCTTCTTTGTGAACGTCCTCATTCCCAGTCTCTTTTTGGCTTGGCTACTTTGGCCTCATGATCCAAAATGGCTTCCCCATCGCAACAGATTACACTTTGATGAAACATTATTTATGCGGCAACATGACCTCGGACAGACTTTGGGAATTTAATCTTATTATTTCTGAAGTGAAAGGCTTAGCCCTACTTCAGAGAAATCCAGCATTAGTTAATTGGTGAGAAGATTTGGGGCTCTGCTGTCCCTAGAAATCACGTTTTGTTTATGCCAATGATTCATGAATGCTTGTAGGTCAATTCTGTTTCTTAGAGAAAGAATAGAGGAAGATGAGAAAGAAAGGGGCAGAGCTTTCCCCTTTTGTCCCCCAGGCCCACAGTGAGGATGGGCACAGGGTCACCAACTGGAGGCTGTGGGAAGCAGGGTACCCTGGGGCATTTGAACCTTTCCTTGGCCTCTGTTAGCTTACGGTACCCTTCTCAGACCCAGGATCCTCAGACATTTCCTAGTTTCAGGTGGTTACTCTCCTTAACTATTTTTCTCTTAACGAATATATCCATAACCTCTGTATTTTAAAATCATTAGTACATTGTTGAATTCTTTTATCAGGAGAGGTATTTTTGCCCCAGATGTTGAAAATCAGTGTTGCAAAGTTCACTAAAGAGACCTTACTTGTTAAAAGCAGTCAGAGTTTAAAAAACAAACAAAACACAACCCTGTTGAATTTATTGAAAAGTTTTAAAAGTAGTCAAAAAATTTGCACAGTGTGTTAGTAACATGGTTGCTGCTGGTCTGTGTACATTTTAATTTTCATCTGTATTTCCCTTCCCTTAACCCCCCTAATAAGCAGGTGCTATTTTTGTAAACAGGAAAAAACTATTAAAAAGTTTACGAAACAAACCATTTTACTTTAAGGAACACCGGTACAACGAAAGAAAACTTTTGGGAACAAACAAGTTTGCTTTTGAGGAGGTATCACATGCCCATTTCTATAGAGTTATCGACTAGAGAAAAATTTTGATCCCTCTAATTTGGCTGAAGTGCAGTGGCTTGATCATAGGTCATGCAGCCTTGAACACCTTTGCTTGAATAATCCCCCTGCCTCGCCCTCCTGAGTAGCAAAGATTACATGCTCATGCTACAAAGGTTGACTAATTAAAAACATTTTTTTTTCTTTTTTGTAGAGACAGGGTCTTGCGTTGTTGCTCAGGCTGGTCTTGAACTCCTGGCCTCAACTGATCTTCCTGTCTTGGCTTCAACAAAGTGCTGGGATTTTAGGCATGGACCTTTATGCCTGGCTGGAGAAATTTATTTTTCAGAGTTCTTGAGGCTGGAAGTCTGGGATCAGTGTGCCGGTTTGGTCAGATTTGACGACAGCCCCCTTCTGGGTTGCAGGCTGCTATCTTCCTGTATTCACACTTGATAGAAAGAGAGCATGAGAGCTCTCTGGGGTCCCTTTTATAGAGGTGCTAATCCCATTCATGAGGGCTTCACCCTTATGACCTAATCACCTTCAAAAGGTTGCATCACAGAGGGGATTAGGGCTTCAACATTGACTTTTGGGGGACACACTACAGCACCTGACCCACTCAGGAGCTGGCTCTGGTTCAGTCAGTTGCATAGTGGCCAGGAAGCCCCCTCTGCACTCCCGCCCTGCCTGTGGTTTTCTAATTTCTACTCTCCCTCCCGTCTCTAATATTTCTAACCCCTGACATTGGTGTCAACACCTCGTTTCCCCATGCCCTCACGCTCAGAGGCTGCCATTACCTTGACTTCCCAGCCAAGCTGGCTAGGGTAGATATGAATAACTTCCTTATTGCAGCCATGAGCAGGAACTACAAGAGTCGGAGTTTATGAGTGTTTTTTCATCCAGGGCTCTTGTTCCTTGTGGTCACTGAGGAAAGGAAAACTTTTGAAGTCAAAGAGGGCTGCCTGGAGGACGTCAGGTATGGCAAAACCCACATTTTTATTTTCATTCACTTCCAACTGAAAATCAGCATTTACTTCAGTTGTGAATATAGGGGACACTTCTCAGTGGTGTTAGCAGCACCCATAGCTTTGACACTAATTCATATCCCAGGTATTTTCAAATTGTATGAGCACTGCTGGCAATATTTCTAAAAATATTTTGATAACTGTTTTAATAGAATTAGTGTTCACATAACTACGTATTTAAAAATGCACTTAAGAATATTATTCCTTTTAGTTCAACCATTGCAAACAAAACAAAACAAAAAGAATATTATTCGCTAGACTTCCCAAAGACTCCACAATCCAAAAAAGCCCCTGCGTGATGGGAGCCTTGCGCTGAGAATCAGTCACAGAAGTGCTATTGTGGTATGGCATTCACGGGACAAAATTTCTTTTATTCCAACATTTAAAAGAATTGCAAGATGACACTCTTACATTGCTGGGGGGATTGCAAACTAATACAACCTTTATGTAAAAAGTGTGGAAAATTCTCAAAGAACTAGAAGTTGACCTTCCATTTGATCCTACAATTCCATTACTAGGTATCTACCCAGAAGAAAAAAAATCATTTTACCAGGTAGTGTCTGTGACTCAGTGAATAGGGCACTGGCCCCATATACTGAGGGTGGTGGGTTCAAACCTAGTCCTGGCCAAACTGTAACAAAAAAATAGCTGGGTGTTGTGGTAGATTCCTATAGTCCCAGCTACACAGGAGGCTGAGACAAGAGAATTGCCTAAGCCCAAGAGCTGGAGGTTGCTGTGAGCTGTAATGCTATGGCACTCTACTGAGGGTGATAAAGTGAGACTCTGTCTCTAAAAAAAAAAAGAAATCATTTTACCACAAAGACATTTACACCAGAATGTTTACTGCAGCTCAATTCATAATTGCCAAGTCATGGAAGCAACCCAAATGCCCCTCAACCCATGAATGGATTAATACACTGTGGTACATGTATACCATGGAATACTATTCAGCCATGAAAAAAGATGGAGACTTTATATCTTTTACATTTACCTAGGTGGAGTTGAAATACATTCTTCTTAGTGAAGTATTGCAAGAATGGAAAAATAAATATCCAAAATACTTCATACTAATATGAAACCAATATATGAACAATTGCATGCTCATATGAACAATAAAACACAAATATAGTCTAGTAGAGGGATGGAGGGAGGAGGAAGGGGGGGTGATTAGCAGAAGGAGGGAGGGCATGAGGTGGGATCTCACCTTCTGGGCACATTGTGAGGGTGTATAACACACCCTCTGAGTGAAGGGCTCTTACATAACTAGAACTTTATCCCAGAAGTGAGTACAATGTATCTAAAAATTTGTACCCTCATATTAATTTGAAAAAAAAAAGGAAAAAACAAAAATACTTGTTAGCAAAGAACCGTAATACTGGTTAGCAATACTTCGACGTGAAAATTGTTTCTAACTTGTCCTTTGTCCCATATCAGTCTCAGCCAGTTCCAAAATGTGAGAATCAGTAGGTTAAGCTATTAGACTATTTCAGAAAACAAATTAAAGTGCTTTCTTGGGAGCATAACTTTAGGAAAGTTTAACTGAACCACTGGCTTCTTGACAGATATGTCCTCCCTTTGGTCAAGATTCCTCAGATGGCTTTGTGTATCATTTTTTTTTTTTAACATCCTGTGTGTTGTGGGGTGGGATTGTTTCTTCCTTTAAATGTCATCTTATTTATTTATTTTCTCCACATATAAACATTTGTCTTTGGAGAGATCAAAAGATATAAATTATTATTGATTTATTTAGATTGAATGCTTTTATTTGGCTTTGTACACAGGGTAAGTCCTCACAGAAGGTATTAGATTGATGAGGCTGGAGACTAAAGTCTTCTGTTTATCTACTTATTTGGGAAACAGAAGATCTCTAAGCCATTCAGTGTAAACTTGCCTGCGATGTGTAGCTAATGGCCTCAAACTTGACCCAGGAAACTCTAGAGCTTCATCCACGAATCTATAATAGGGACATAAACACACTAGCCAGCACTCTAAGTCACTGGATAAGTAGATCCTTCCCTCTGCTTCCTCTTCATTCTTTTCCTTTCCCCTGGGATCACCAGGAGACCACCACCCGTTGGTATTCTGAGACTTTCCTCCTTTTTGCACCCAAATACTTAGGATGATGGCCGTAACAATCTTTCTAGTCCTTTGTTCTCCTCTCCACCTCTGCTCCAAACCCCTATGTGCTTATTTTGCTCCACACTAATTGTACTTAGTAATTGCTTCCTGAACTAAATGGCAAAGTGGGCACTTGGATTTCCAGTAATGTTCTGTGATGCTCCTTCTCTCATAATCTGACACAGGCAGGGGAGGACCTGGTTCTGCCAGCCTCATTTCTACAAGAACAGCTTTAACCCATTATGTTTGTCCCTAGTAAAATTTCATTTGAACAAAAGGTTCTGTGAATAAAGGGCTGGAAAAGCACTGAGTAGAGAATGCCGTTGGCATGATTTGCCACTGTGCTTCAGGTGTTGGCACTTGCTAGGGGCTGACTTTTTTTGTTCAGTTATCCAGTGATGTAAACTGTGATGAATGTGTATGGTAATAGTTCCTCTGTTGGCTCCTGAAGCCACATATCTATGTGGCCAAAAGAACAGAGCTAAGTGGTAAATTAATTGTCTTTGGAGCATGTACTGGGTTGAATAGTATCCCCTCAAAGTCCATGTCTACTAGGATCCTCAAAATGTTACCTTATTTGGAAATAGACTTTTTGCAGATGTAATCAAGTTAAGATGAGGCCATACTGAATTAGGGTGGTCCCCAATTCAATGACTGGTGTCCTTATAAGAAGATGGAAACTTGGACACAGAGACCCAGACATACACAGGGAAGAACGCCATGTGAAGACAGAGACAGAAAGAAGTGATGCGTCTGCATGCCAAAGATTGCCTGTAACCATGGGAAGTTAGGAGAGGGGCATGGGATGGTCTTTCCTTTTGAGCCTTCAGAAGGAGCTAATGTTGCTGGCACCTTGATTTTTATACTTCTGGCATTCAGATTTTTTTTTTTTTTTTTTTTTTTGAGACAGAGCCTCAAGCTGTCCCCCTGGGTGGAGTGCTATGGCTTCACTGCTCACAGCAACCTCCAACTCCTGGGCTCAAGCGAGTCTCCTGCCTCAGCCTCTCAAGTAGCTGGGACCACAGGTGCCCACCACAACGCCTGGCTATTGTTTTGGTTGCAGCCATTATTGTTGTTTAGCAGGTCTGGGCTGGATTTGAACCCATCACCTTAAGTGTATGTGGCTGGCGCCTTAGCCGCTTGAGCCACAGGTGCCGAGCCAGGCATTCAGATTTTTATCGTGTTAAGCCACATATTCATGGTAATTTGTCATAGCAGCCCCTAGAAATTAGTACAGAGCCTTGCTGGGCCCTCGGTCCTCTCCACAATGTCTTTCTGCCCCTATTGTGCCCCCATCAGAATCTCTTCTAGGCTGTTTAAGCCTTTGCCTGGGTATGTGAGTTTTCTCTTCAAAGGCCCTTGGATTCGAAGTCTCTTTTCCAGTGAGTAAAAGTCATTTCCAAAGTCCCTAAAACTGAGAGGTTCATTGTGTAGTCGTGAAGGGTTTTTGGTGCCTTTTTGAAATGGAAACTTTATTATCTCCCATTGTTAGGCTGATTCTAATAGTGAAAACCCTGAAGAAGCAGCCAGAGGATGGAGTTTTGAAAAGCTCGTGCTTATTAGGCATTTCTTAGGTTAGCTGGAAATATTGAGAGTAAGAAGACATGGATATGTAGTCTGGAATTGTGGAGAAATGAACACCTTTAGGAATATCCTTTAACTAATAAAGGAATGGGCACTGGTGGGTAAATATTCCAGCTGCCAGTTCCTTGGGAGAGCAATTCTGAGGTGCATTTACGTGGTTTCTCAGAGAATTCACAGTTGTGTTGAGCCCTACTTGCCCAAATAAACTATGTGTACTTGAATGATCTAAGACCGTGGGTACTGGTGGTGATTCTAGAAAGGAGACAATCAGGCTGAGATTGTCTAGTGGGACTGGATCACTCAAGAGCCGGATGGCAATAAGAACCCCATTACTGGTGGTAGTAGCATTAATAATTAAGGATCTCTGAGAAAAGAAAAAAGAATCTCTGAGAAAGTTTTGGCTAGGCTAATGGGGAACCTGAGGTCAAAGACTGCCCATTAGAGGAGTCCCACATGGGCAGGAATGAACCCGCTCTAGAGCCTCTGCCATGTTCAGACGTTGACTAGGAGAAGACTGGGGACGGTGTGGCCTTGTGGTGAATGCTGTGACAGATCTCAAAGTTGATGTAGCTGAAGGTTGTCAGCTAACTACACTCCACACAACAACTTCTTTCTTCAGAAGAGATCTGAGTGGTGCTGGACTCCTAGTAGGGCTTAATTATGTATGAAACCAGGCTCTGTAATGCCAATGGTGAGGAAGGAATTCCAGAATAGCTGAGGTCAGGTGGTAGCACTTAACCATCTCAGGTGGATATGGTTATTATGCCAGATAGGAAGATTGAAGTTGCACCCAGGCAAGCGAGAGCTGCAGAGATCTGTGTCAGTGTCTAATAGAACATGGTTTTCTGAGGGTGATAACGAGTGAGCTAGAGCATTGCTTGACTTATATGATCAGAAAAGAAATGCAGAGCAGCTGAGAAGAAAACTAATACCAGCTACCATATTTCCATATTTGAAAATTGCATTCCTTTGTCCAGTCTCTGAATCTTTTTTTTTTTTTTTTTTTTTTTTGAGACAGAGCCTCAAGCTGTCCCCCTGGGTAGAGTGCTGTGGCATTACAGCTCACAGCAACCTCCAACTCCTGGGCTCAAGCGAGTCTCTTGCCTCTGCCTCCCAAGTAGCTGGG
>CAUYTI010006294.1:0-20704 GCA_963575145.1 Galago senegalensis | reverse complement strand
ACGCTGACTCTGGGGCCAAACCCCATGAAGCGAATTCCCCTTCTGACCCCCTGGCTTTCCCTGCCTCCATCTGCTCATGTGTGAAATGGGAATAATGATCCCTGTTAGAGTAAAATAAGCTGACAGGTTTAAAGCCCATAGGACAGTCCTAGGCACATAGTACTCAGTACACGTTAACATTAGAATCTGCACAGGGAACCTCTGGTGCTGGGAAAAGATGGGCAGGAAGCCTTGGTTTGACTCTTCTGGAACGTTGGGACTCCCTACCCCACAGCCTTGGGTGCTGTTTATATCAGCCTAATAACCAAGGCACGCTCTTTGGAGAGTCGGCATTAGAGAAATCAAATTGGCCTGGGCTGCTGTTATTAGACAAACGATGGTTTCGCTATTAGCACACCAATCCTCAGAGGATAGTCGTCAGCCAGCAGCACCTTTGCCAGGAGTGCAGAGTCTGCACTAGTGACAGGGATCCCCTGCACGGCTCACCCGCCTTCTCTGGGAGCTCAGCTCTGCCTCTAGCACTGGGTAAGGTGCACTGCAGACACCAAGGAGACAGGGCTGGACTGACCAAGCCAGAGAAGGGGAAGAGGTCCACTGTCACCACTCTCCCTGTGAGCCTACCCCGGGTTTGACACACCACGCTTCTAGTTCATCCTGCTCTGCCCTGAGCTTGGGAGTTCTCAGGAGCTGGTCTTCTTATACATTCATTCAGATAAGCCTCCCCTAGTGACTCTGGGCTTTCCTTCATGTGGGGCACAGGGCCTAGGTGCCTTCCCCCAGCCTTACATCACTGCCAACAAGGTGCCAAGTAGAGACTAAGATTTCAAAAATCTTAGCAAGAGAAAGGAGATCTTCCTTCTTTCTTCTTTATGTTCCCATTAAAAGAGCAAAATACAGGTTCAATTCAGAAGACTTTTTCTTAATGTGCATAGATCTCGCTCTTAAGTTGTTCTGTTTGATTCTAATTTCGAATTATAGTTTTTGTATTACTGTTTTGCAGAAAGTGTGGAGGAAAGGCAGATGGTGTGTGTATCTGTGCCTGTCACTTTATAATCCCCTGTCCTTATTTTATCTCAGATACAAAAATGTTCTCGTATTTAGTGCTAGCAACATAAAACCTATGTTTTCATGCAAACTTCTAAAATACTTTCACTCATCAAAAATGCATGCCATTTTTTCGATTCATAGCAGCATACTTTTTCGGTGTCAATTGTTCCATAAGGTGGAACTGTAGAGATCAAATGGTGTCACTAATTACAAACAAGTTACCCCACCCAGTGCCATAGGCTAGTAGGTGGCAGAGTTAAAAAACTGAGAGTTTGCCCAAGGCTATATAACTATGAACTAATAATGCAGACCCCAAATCTACTGAGGCCCTGGGCCAGATGCGTTTCAGAATTTAGAAATTTTCATTTTGATTTTTTTTTTTTTAAGGCTAGTAAGTGAAGCAGTGGGAATGGAAAAGGAACCAATAAATTTGTAACTGGTTATGATCAATTTGTTGTCGACACCACTGCATTTGGACCAGCCAGAAACTTTAATTTTTAAGGAAGTAAGATGGATAGCACCCTACAGTCAAACACATTGCTATTTTTACCGTAAAATTTGATAACTATTGATATTCAGAGGAATACATTTTGATTTTTTATGTCAATTCAGGTTAGGCACCAAATGAGTTTCTGTCTCTATTACTGAGTACTTACTGTGTGCAAATATTGTTCTAACACTTCACAGAAAGTCACTAATCTTTACAGTGCTATGAATTGAATATAAAGGTAATGAAACTAGGCACCAAAGAAATTAAACAAGTTTGGGCAGCGCCTGTGGCTCAGTGAGTAGTGAGCTGACCCCATATACTGAGGGTGGTGGGTTCAAATCCAGCCCTGGCCAAACTGCAACAAAAAAATAGCTGGGCTTTGTGGTGGGAGCCTGTGATCCCAGTTACTCGGGAGGCTGAGACAAGAGAATCACCTAAGCCTGGGAGCTAGAGGTTGCTGTGAGCTGTGATGCCACAGCACTCTACCAAGGACGACAAAGTGAGAGACTCTGTCTCTTAAAAAAAAAAAAAAGGAAATTTGTCGTGACCCTTGGGGCTCCTATGGCCCTGGTCTCAGTTAGCGCAGAAAGGAACCAGGCAAGAGGTGGATTAGAAGTACAAGCTTGTGGAAGGCCAGCTAGCCCTTACTTTCGGGGTAGCCCTGAGCAACCTCCACACCAGCCTTTTATTGAGCCAGAACAACACAGGTGAGGAGAGTGATTAACAATGACTGCATGCTGAAGGCACGAGCTCTTCTTCCACAAGGAACTCCTGTGGAGGAATGGCCCGAGGTCCACGCCTCAGCTGCAGATCATCTTGCTCGGATGTCATCTGGCTCTTGGCGTCTCCTACAGAAATTAAACAAGTTACCCCATCCAATGCCATAGGCTAGTAGGTGGCAGAGTTAAAAAAAAAAATCTTAAACTAATCTTATCCATTTCACTCACACAAATCACCAAAGTTTTCCCTATTTTCTTATACTCCTTTCCTTTATAGAGTATATATTTTTTCCAAAGGTCTTCTATCTGTAGAGTGAAAAATAGAGAATGTAGAACATAAACCAATATTAATTTACAAGAAGCACTGCCAAGCAGTAAGATAAATATAATCTACAATGAATGGGTATCAAAATGGGAACCAAGGAAATTTGACCCCAAAACCCCTACCTCACACCGCACACACACAAAACGTACACAAATGTAAAAGGCAAAACAATTGAACTTCTAGAAGACAATATAGACAAATATTCATAAACTCGAATAGGAAAAGATTTCTTAAACAGGATATAAAGTGGATTAACCATAAAGAAAGACACTTTTTTTGTTGTTGAGACAGAGCCTCAAGCTATCACCCTGGGTAGAGTGCTATGGTGTTACAGCTCACAGCAACCTCCAACTCCTGGGCTCAAGTGATTCTCCTGCCTCTGCCTCCCAAGTACCTGGGACTGCAGGCACCCACCACAATGCCCAGCTATTTTTTTGGTTGCAGCCATCATTGTTGTTGGGCAGGCCCCGGCTGGATTCAAACCCACCAGCTCCAGTACATGTGGCTGGCGCCCTAGCTGGTTGAGCTGCAGGCACTGAGCCAGGGGTCTCCTTCTTAGTTGTGTTCATTTGCTCTGTAGTGAATCTGGGAGTGGTCTGCTTCTGTCTGTGTGTGTGTGGTTTTTTTTTCTATAAATACTACATTTTTCACAATTAAAAGGGTATAGGCTCTGGGTTATACCTACTGAGTTTGAAGCCTTTGGAAACCAGTATGTAAAAGCTACTTCCTGGCTCTGTCCCATACACGCCAGGCTTCAGCACAGTTAACAAATACAGGGTGTCCCAAAGGTGGGCATACATATATACATAGGGAAAATGATAAATTGTAGTTCAATGTAACTTTATTTACAAAATATTCATTACACATTTTTACAATATTTTTACAAAATATTTCTGGGTGTTATATAAATACAAAAAAATAAGATATAACATAAAAAAAACATGAGTTTGTTAATTACTTCTTATTTATAGGGCCTTTTGGGATACCCTGGATTGCTGGCTGTGTGCCGGATGAAATTTAACCTCATGCCACTGATGGGTAAACTGAGGCACAAGGACATTAGGTGTCTTTCCCAGGGTCACACAGTGAGTGACTGAAACCCAACTAGTCTGGCTCCAGCATCTGTGCTTTCAACCACATCTACCCTCTCTGTTACCCTCTTTAGAATGTAGTTTCCTGGCCAGGCATCCCAGCTCACACCTGTAATCCTAGTATTCTGGGAGGCCAACATAGGTGGATTGCCTTAGGAGCTTAGGAGTTTGGACCATTCAGAGGAAGAGCTCTATTCAATATGGAAAAACTAGCCCAGTGTCATGGTGGGTGCCTATAGTCCCAGTTACTTGGGAGGCTGAAGCAAACGAGGAGTTTGAGGTTGCTGTGAGCTGTGATGCCATGGCACTCTACCCAGGGGAACAGGGGACTCTGTCTCAAAGAAAAAAAAAAAGAAGAATTTGGTTTTTTGTAGGAAAGCCCTCTAGGTAAAGCCTAACTTTTTAAGTGTCATCAAATTTTTTTTTTTAATTTTTGAGACAGAGTCTCACTTTCTCACCCTCTGTAGAATGCTGTGGTGTCATGGCTCACAGCAACCTCCAACTCCTGGGCTTGGGCAATTCTCTTCCCTCAGTCTCCTGAGTAGCTGGGGCTATAGGCACCTGCCACAACACCCAGCTATTTTTTTGTTGTTGTTGTTGCAGTATGGCTGGGGCCGGGTTCAAACCTGCCATCCTTGGTATATGGGGCCAGCACCCTACCCACTGAGCCATAGACGCTGCCCAACTGTCATCAGAATGTTTAACCAATTCTGTGATGAGCTCTTAAGATAGAGGACATAAATTTTTCCTGCTGGTAACTGAATTTAACAACTTCCTGGTGACCTATGATCACTTCCCCAAATCCAGTGACAATCCTTAATTTCTTAAGCGTCTCCAAGCTATTTTTCTATCCTGCATGCACCCAAGGGGCTATGCTGTTAACAAATTTGTGTGTGTGTGATTTTTCCGATTCTTCCCTCGCTCCCTAGTGTCAGTAGTTAAGCCATTTGTAGGCACATGAGTTGTCACTATAACTCTAGGTAGCAGTAACTTCCCCTGTTTTATCTTTATCATCATCATCACCCATCACCAATATTATTGTGTATTTCTCATCTGTTATGGCTTGAGAAAATAGTACCACACTTATCCATTCAACTAAGTCATTAAAACCGTGAGTGAATTTGTCCTATAGGCTCAATGCGCAAAAAAGAAAATGAAAAAACAAAACTGGGAGTACAGAGTAAGTCTGAAAGGTCTGGTGGGCCATCTGTGACTTTCTTCTGCTGCCTAGATTGAAGGACGCCCACTGGATCATCAGAAGCATTTTCTTACCATTATGTTTCTTACTAAGGTGCTGGGCGACACTCTCAACAGCTCAGATCACTGTCACTACACTCCCCCCTTACAAGGACATGTCCTAATAGGAACAGTAACACGCTGGTGCCCTGCTGAGGGCCTGGGGTAAACAGTGTGGACCAGCTCAGTCACTCCCAGCCTCAGAGCCTGGGTCCTGGCCAGGGGTCCAGGGCAGAGAAGAGGTGGCTACTTTCTCTTCTGCCCAGCCTTTCTGCTTCCAGTCCTCATTCTCACGCAGGGCCTCAGCACCTGCCTGCCCCTCTGTCTGGAACATTCTTTCCCCAGGTTTTCACATGGACACTCCATACCAGTCAAGTCTTAGAGAACTTGACTGAGTAGTTCCCTTCCCCCAGCCACTGTCTCCCTGTAGACAGAGTATGGCCTTCAGCGATAAACCTTCCCCCAAATGATTTCTTCCAGAATGAAGGGATTGGGATTTGGGTTTCAAATTGTCCCCTGAATTAATTCTTTTACTTTCTACTTAAACAGTTTTCGCCATGAGAATTTAAAGTTAGATTATATCATTTTTTGATCACATTATTTAAAATGGATTCATAATGACTGTAAATAAGTAAACAAAATCAAAGGGTGAAATGATTTAAAGGGAAGGAAGGAGCCAAAGGCCTGTGCTTCAGTCCCAAGGCCATCTGGGAGGCGTGAATCTCACTCCTTTTCTCCCCTGAGTCAGGGTCCACCAGGCCTGAGGAGATGCTGAAGGAAGAGGTAAAGGATGAGCCATGAGTGGCTCTTCAGCACCTGGTCCCCACACAGAAAGATGTCCCCACAGCCTCTTATATGGGGCCTTTCTAATTCCTACAATGTACAGCTACAAGAAATCAAAAATAAGCAAATTATGGAACCCAGTGTGGCTGGAGTTATGGAAAAAAGAGGGGTGTGGGTGTGTGTGTGTGTGTGATCTCAACAAAGCTGGCTGTGTGACAACAGTGGTTAAAAATGGTCCCACTCCCAATTTCCCCTTTATAATAATATATTTTCTCCACTTTTAATATCAGGCGTATCCAGATTAAGTAGAATGATTCTGAATTATTTCTTTTTCTATTGTCTATAAGACTTGGCATGATCTGTTTTTTTGAAATTATCTTTTATTTTTATTTATAAATATTAGTTGTCTATTTTTTGAGACTTGGGAAAAAAACAAAGAAGAAGAAGTTAACTGATCCAAGCATTCTATAATAGACATACTCCTCTCTGACAATGTGAATGTTACCTTCTTTGCATTATTATTATTATTGCTTAATATTTCGATGCAGCCATCGTCTGATTTCTTTTCTGAATGTATTTATCTTCATTCCTTCTTTATGAGGTTTTTGTTCTCAGTCCTTATGTTAAACATTGTTATTGTCATTAAATTTAGCCTTTTTAATTCTGTGAAGGCAAAAGTGGAAACTTAATAAACACATGTATATATAAGAAAAATAAATTTTAAGAAAATGGTCCCACTCTGCCTTAGCTCCTGGAGAGCCCAGTGTAGTTAATGCTAAATATTTTGTATTTAGATGCTGACAAAGGGAATGCTTATGGTGCCAAGCCACTGGAAACAATTTAAATGCATGTATAATAACTTCAAAATTCACAACCCTTTCTCCATTGAGATATATGCTGTATCATTGCGCTATAATATAGGCTAAACAGTGCATTTACCATTTCATAAACATAATAAATCCTCATATCAAGGCAACCAGGATCCAGTGGGGTACCATTGAAAAAGCAGAGAATAGGCATAGGTTTTTTTGGATAGAGAAAAACAAAATTAGAGGACATAAACCCACCTAAGCAGGGATAAATCAGGATAAGAATTTTATTGTTATAGATACATACCTATCCATCACACTCAGAATCAGAAAAAAACATTCACAATTATTCACTCATCTACTGGTTTAGTTCTGTCACTTCTGAGTTGAGACAAATCACTTCATCTGAGTTTGTTCTCGCCTTTTAACAGGGGCAATATTCAGATCTGCTTTACCTAAACCACAGGCAATGAAAATTTTGTAAGATATGGCTCAGCGCCTGTAGCTCAGTGGCTAGGGCACCAGCCACATACACCGAAGCTGGCAGGTTCTAACCCAGCCTGGGCCTGTCAAACAACAATGACAACTGAAGCCAAAAAACAGCCAGGCGTTATGGTGGGCGTCTGTAGTCCCAGCTACTTGGAAGGCTGAGGCAAGAGAATGCTTAAGCCCAAGAGTTCAAGGTTGCTGTGAGCTGTGACGTGATAGCACTCTCCAGAGGGTGACATAGTGAGACTCTGTCTCAAAAAAAAAAAAGAAAATTTTGTAAGATAAAATGAGGAAAGGGCTTCGTAACTGTGTGCATGTCTGATAGTTGGACCCTATCAATATATATTCACATATTAGTATGTTAAATATGCAGACTCAGGGTGATGCACGGCCCCTGTAATTTTGAGGGGTGCACCCTCCATGCCCTGAATCCTGCACAGTGGTAGGTTAAGGGGAGGCCTGGCCTGGAGCACCAGGAGGGCGTTGTCCTGCCTCTGTCTCTTGAAGTCGCCACATCAACCCACCAGCCGCATTTCCACCTCACACTTCTTGCTACAACAGGGTCCTCTCACTGTTTCCTCCTTAAAATCTCTATTGTTTCCTAGGAGTTCAGCAGCCTGAGAGAGATTTGGCCTCCCCAAAGCTCCCAGCCTTCTAACTTGCCCTTCCTGTTCCCTGTGCCTTTGGTGGGAGGCTGGTGGAGAAGGCATGGGAGGGGGAGGAGGGAGCAGCACCTTTGCACAGCACCTGGCTTTGAGCACCGCCTCAACTCTAGGGTCTCCCAGCAGGTGGGGAGCAGATAAAGAGGCCAAGCAGGGCAGGCAGGGGCAGGCAGGGGCACTCAGGCACACAAGGGCAGTGCCTGGGGACAGAGACGTGGGCTCTGGGTTCATGTGGGGAGAAGCGCCCTGTCCGGAGCTGCTCCAGGTGCTGCATAAGAGGTGGTCTGATGATGCTGAATCTTAAGACTTTTCTGGAAAAGCCGGATATCTAGGTTCTTATGTCAAACTTAGCATTAAAAACAAACAAACAAACAAAAAACCTGGTAGGCATCTATGACTTGCGTTATGTAAGAAAAATAGGCAAGGCACGGTGGCTCATGCCTTATAATCCCAGCACTCGGGGGGGGCCTACGCCGGTTGATTGGTTGAGCTCAGAGTTTGAGACCACCCTGAGCAAGAGTGCAATCTTGTCTCTACTAAAAACGAAAAATAGAAAAACTAGCCAGGCATTGTGGTGGGCACCTGTATCCTAGCTGCTTAAGAGGCCAAGGTAGGAGGATCATTTGAGCCCAAGAATTTGAGGTTGCTGTGAGTTATGACACTATGGCACTCTATCCAGGGTGACAGAGTGAGACTCTGTCATCACACACACAAAAAAAAAGAAAGGAAGGAAAGAAAGAAGGAAAAAGAGAGAGAGAAAGAAAGGGAGAAAGAAAGAAGAAAGAAAGAAAAGAAAAAAGAGAAAGAAAAATATTTTAGAAGAAAAACCCCATAAAAAACAGGCAGGACAAAGAAAGCAGGTCCCATTGGACTGCACGCTTCCATCCTGACACTAGACGTAGTCTCTGGTGTGAGGTCACTGGACCAGTGGTCTTCCCCCCACTGTAGACCACAGTCCCCAGGACCCTCAGGTGTGCCCCCCTTCTCTGAGACTGATGTTTTTTTTTTTTAACCAAGCCTACGTGGCACAGAGATCCCTGGGAGGTGGCTCCGCCGTGAGAAAGGCATCCAGGAGCCCAGGTCTCCCTTCTGTTTCTCAGCTCAGTGCCCAGATCTGAGTCACCAGGCCCGGGAAAACCAAGGAATTCAGACCGATGGGAAAAGCTCCTGCCTTGCCAGGCTCACTCCAAACTCCTCAGCAGAAAGAAGCTGCCTGCTCCTGAAGCCAGAAAGGAAAGAGGCAGGACGGCAGACACTGCCTTCTTGGATCTCAGCCATCCAGGTGGGGCCTGCAGAGCCACAGCTGTGTCCTGGGCCAGCTGGCTGGGTTGGGTGCTGCCCCTGTGGGCAAGCAGCTCGGCACTTTCTCTCCTGGCCGCAGCCGCTGCGAAAGAGGAGAATATAAAGTGGCTTGCATCTGGAAAACAAGCCTGAGGAAGAGGCTCCAAAAATAACACCTGAACGAACCCCTCTGGACTTTTGCATTTGCTGTGGGCTTCTTCGGGGCCCTATGGCAGCACTGATAATCTTAGAACTGCTCGGTCAGGCCCAGTGACAGTGAATGTATCCCCCTAGATAGGGGCAGAAGCCAGGAAATGCCGAATGATGTGTTACATAGTCATGAGGCAGCGCTAGACTTCAAAGAATCAGGTTTAAATGCAGAAACGCTGAAGGAACAGCGCACAGGCCTGACAATTACGGGCTGTTTTCAACCTTGCTGAAGTATGTACATAAACGTGCAGAGAACAACACCGGAAAGGAAGTCATCTCTGATCACAGCATATGGGGACTGTACTTTTTCCATTTCTATACTGTCCCCCAAAGGATTTAAGGCAGCTTACAAATAGACAAAGCACCATCGATTCGAAAATCAGTGAGACAGAAGAGGCAAAGAGAAACAAAGCAGGATCGAGGCAGAAGGAGGCAAGTGCCTCACATCAGGTAGAGCCGCATGAAAGGCCAATTTTTGTAAGTCAAAGACAGTCAGAAAGAGCTAACTTCGGCTTGGTGCTTGTAGCACAGCGCTGGCCACACACACCAAGGCTGGTGGGTTCAAACCCAGCCCAGGCCAGCTAAACAACAATGACAACTACAACAAAAATACATAGCCGGGTGTTGTGACAGGCGCCTGCAGACCCAGCTACTTGGGAGGCTGAGGCAAGAGAATCACTTAAGCCCAAGAGTTTGAGGTTGCTGTGACCTGTGATGCCACAGCACTCTGCCGAGGGCAACATAGTGAGACTGTCTCAAAAATAAATAAATAAATAAAAAGAGCCGACTTCACATGGTTCATACCAAAGGGCACATCTGCACGTGCTGGAGTTAAGTCACGTTGGCTTTTAGTGCTCCAGTCACCAACTAGAAAAGGGAAATCAGACCACTTAAATCCTAGGGCCTTCATCAAAGACAAACTTGGGGCTCAGGACTCTCTTCTGTATTTTTCAAGAGTATAGTATTTTCCTTTTGTTTGTAGAAATTTTTAAACAAATGCTTTCAAAAACAATGGTACTAGTCCAAAGCCCTCCACCTTGGAGTCTTTAGATTTGGGACATCTCATTTCTTTCTCAAGGGGATAATCCCTGATAAACTCATCTCTAGAAGTGGTCCTGAGTATTGATTGATGGATTGGTTGATAGATTTTTGAGACAGAGTCACACTTTGTCACCCTTGGTAGAGTGCTAGGACATCACAGTTCACAGCAACCTCAAACTCTTGAGCTCAGTGATCCTCCAGCCTCAGCCTCCCGAGCAGCTGGGACTACAGGCACCCACCACAATGCCCGTTTATTTTTAGAGATGGAGTCTTGCTCTTGCTCAAGCTGGTCTTGAACTCCTGAACTGAGGCAATCCCAGAGTGCTAGGATTACAGGTGTGAACTACCACACATGGCTGGTTTTGAGTATTTAAATAAGATTATGTTATGGTGAGATCAACCAAGAAACCTTAGAACTAATAAATGGCATTAGGGAGGTGCCTGTGGCTCAGTAGGTAGGACGCTGGCCCCATATACCCATGGTGGCAGGTTCAAACCCAGCTCCAGCCAAACTGCAATAACAAAATAGCGGGGTATTGTGGCAGGCGCCTATAGTCTCAGCTACTCGAGAGGCTGAGGCAAGACAATTGTCTATGGACATGGGCCATAGAACTCACAATGGCTCCCCATCACCTCAACAGTAGTTCCCAAATTCTCCTTCCCAGACCAGCAGTCCTGGGGTGCACTTAAGTTTGAGAACTGCCAGTCTATTAGATATAACCCAAACTCTGCACTAGTGGAAACTCCAAGGACCCTGTACACACCTGCAGCCTCAGCTGCCCTCTCTCTGTGTCACCTCCTCCAGGAAGTCTTCCCCGAGGAAGGGCACACCTGTGTCTTGTTAGTCTTTGTGTTTCGTGTGCCTAGCACAGGTCTGTTTCTCAGTAACGGCTCAGTTGATGGCTGTTGAAGAGTAATGAAAGCAAAGAGGACACGTACAAGCAGGGCTCAGGGGATCATGTCTGCGGAGTGGGTGGAGCAGCGGCGGAGCCAGCACCCTGGCCCATGTCCCAGTGCAAGGCTTCCCGTGGAGAAGGCCAGGTGTAGCACAAGGTCCCACTGACTTCGAAAGAGAGGCAACTACGATTCAGCTTTAGTTGATCATTGCTGTGGGGAATCAGAGCAGCATGGCTGTTTCTCTCACATTTCAGAAATGGAGACTTTTAGGTAAAGTTTCAGAATGATTAGATGTGGTCTCAAATTTAAAAAGAAAACAAAAACAAAAACAATATACATGTCAAGCCAAATGCCAGCTCGCCACCTCTGCTTGGTGTCCCTGCTTTTAAGTTCAAGGTGATAGCAGGAGATATGCTGCCCAAGGGCAGGGATGGCTGTCTGTCTCCTCCGACCTGGAAAGGGGTTTGACTCTGCTGACATTTGTGGGACGAATGAAAGACAGAGAGGACGGCCCCAAGACACCCATACCATGGCCTGTTTCTGTGCTATCCCCCCTTGATCAGAACCTTGTTCCTCTCAGAAGGCAGGCTCTGAAGAGTCCACCTGCTCACAGGCATCTCATTCCCACACCAGCCCTTTGAAACACTCAAATCTTCCCCATCACAGAACACTGAGTGGGGACTTCTCTTCTCTTTGTCCATGTTTAGACTCCGCAGGTGTCCTGAGGATTACAGCCCAGAACAGCACTGCCTAGCAGGAACAATACAAATTCCTTGACCTTAAAAGAGCTCAAAAAAAACTAAAGTTGTTTTTTTTTTTTTCCTACCTTGCTAGAGGCTTTATAAACCTAAGAACCGCCAAGGCAGCTTGCAATTTTTAACAGTTCCTAGGGACTGTTAACTTCCTACTTTCTGACTGTTACTTCCTACTTTCTGACCTACGGGAGGTGGGATACTTGTATGTGACTCACAGGAACTTGCAGTGACAGTCACAGTGAAACAAACACAACCTAGTCTCATCTTACTTCAGGAAGTGGCCCTCCCAGTTCGGGGTCACTGCACAAGTCACATAGTCCCTCCCTTTATAGTTAAGTCTGGTCAAACTTCACTCCTTTCCAGAAGCTTCCAGCGCAGCCCTTTCAGAGGGAAGGAACTGCGGTGCCCACTGACCCCTTCTCACCGGGAACCTATCAAAACACTCTCCTCTCTCTCAGGCACCTACGCTGCCATCCTGGGTGTAATTCGGTAGAAACCTGTATTCAGATAAAATCTTAGTGGTGCAATCAACTCCACGATTTATAGGTCACACAGAAGCACAGAATGTTTAAGTTGGACCAAACCTTAGAAATCATCTTGCCCAATGATTTTTTAGGGCAAACAGGAAGACACCTAAAAGCAGAACTGTTTGCCCTTTCCCCCCTTCCTGCCCTTCAGGAGGGAGACCCAGGTGGGACCTGTGTGCGAGGCCTCCGCAATGCCTGAGCTAGTTTGAAAATCCGATCCAAACTTTGTCTTTGGTGGGGAAAATAGTTTACTAAGGATTTTTATTATAAAAGGAATCTATAGGGCGGCATCTGTGGCTCAGTGAGTAGGGCCCCACATACCGAGGGTGCAGGGTTCGAACCTAGCCCTGGCCAAACTGCAAGAAAAAAATAGCCAGGCATTGTGGCAGGTGCCTATAGTCACAGTTACTTGGAAGGCTGAGGCAAGAGAATCACCAAAGCCCAAGAGCTGGAGGTTGCTGTGAGCTGTGACACCACGGCATTCTACCAAGGGCAATAAAGTGAGACTCTGTTTCTTTAGATAAATAAATAAATAAAAATAAAAAGAATCTATAACCATTATGGAAACCGAGGAATTACAAAAAAAAGAGAGGAAGTTACTGCGAATGAATAGTCAATATTTCAGTTTTGGTGCATAGGCTTCTAGTTTTTCCATTTTTCTATACAGAAGTTTTATCTTTTTTGTTTTTAACCTAAGACTGTGTCTAATCTTTTGTGCCGTTTATTATTTTTTTGTTGTTGTTTAGTTGTTTTTTTTTTTTTTTTTATGGAGACAAGGTCTTGCTCTGTTGTCTAGCCTAGAGTGCAGTGGTGCAATCATAGCCCAAACTCCTCGGCTCAAGCTATTGTCCTGCCTTTAGTCTCCCAAGTAGCTGGGACTACAGGTAGATACCACCACACACAGCTACTTTTTTTTTTTTTTTTATAGAAACGCCATCTCATGATGTTACCCAGGCTGGTCTCAAACTCTTGGCCTCAACCTTACCACCTCAACCTCCCAAAGTGCTAAAATGTCAGGCAGAAACCACCGCACCTAGTCAGGGAATCTTTTCTCAATTCCTACAAAAGCCTGAGCTACTGCCGGTGGACTACTTTGTAGTTAAACAGACTTCAGCTCATACCATGCTGACTCTATAGCATAGTAGAATCAAAGCTTATACCATGCTGACTCTACAGCATGGTAGAATCAAAATTGCCCTTTGTGGTGGCCTCACATTTTAGCATGGATGTGCAAAAGTGACTGTTCCCTGGCCCTTGTGAAAATTTTGGGGTAGGAAAGTGGGTACTACACTTTGGCCCAGGGTGAGACCAGAGTTACAGCCACCATGACAGTTCACAGAGGAGGAAGGGCGTACTTTTAGCAGCAGACAGCAAACCCTTGGGATCTGTCTTGGGTTTTTTGCAGAGCAAGTAGCAGGGATCATAAACTCCCTTTTCCTCATTCTCAGTGGAAATTAATCTTGCCGAGACAATAGAAGCCCACAGGAGAAACCTCCCCATGCTTCCAGCAAATGAACGGATCTCCATGAATCTGTACGGATACATACGCTCTGCCTTCCCTCTTGGTGCATGGCTGAACAGTCCTGGCTCCTACCAGCCACTTGCAGATGTCCCAGATCCTTGTCTGCTCTCATGTGTGCCCACGAGTGTCCCTCGCCCCTCCCCACCCTCCCCGGCATCTCCCAGTTCTTTCCTCAACAGAAATCCTCCCCACTGGCACAACTTCCCGGTTGTACCCATCTTTAGAAGCTATCCTTCCACCCTTGACTTCACACTGCTGTCTTAGCTACTGACCTGTTTTTCTTGCTCCTCTTTACAACCCTTTACAGCAAAATGCCTCGAGAGTCATCCATATTCTCTCTTCACTTCTCTTTCTCTATCCTATTCTAACCAGGCTTTTGCTTCTGATATGCCACTAAAACAGTTCTCATCAAGGTCATCATTGGCTGCCATGTTGCTAAACCCAAGGGCCAGTGCTCAGGCCTCTTACTCTGGGTGTTCATGGTCCTGCCTTCAAATGCTTTCACCACTTGGCTTCTCTCCCCATAGTCCTCCTCCATCATTGACCATCCCCTCTTGATTCCCCCTCGCTGGAGTCCCTTCCTGACCTCTGGGCATGTCTGAATGCTCCAGGGCTTTTCAGTTCTTTTCCATTCAGGTCTTAGGACACTGATTTTCAAACTTCTGACCATGACTCACAGTAAGAAATATATTTTACACCTAGCCTGGTCCATGGACATCCACAAAATACAACGGAAATAAAACATTTCATGAAACTATGACCAACATTACTATAATATAAAGAGCACTCTAAAATTTTCTATTTTATTTCTTGTCTCTTTTTTGAAATACTGGTCAGGACTGCCATGGGGTGATGAAATTAATTTCATGAACCCAAAATGGGTGACAACTACTGTAGCATAAGAAACACTGTCTTAATCTGTAAATACCAGCAAGTGCCTTTTAGGTGATGACAATTTCCAAATTTCTCATCTCCAGCCTAGACCTGAGCTTTAGACGTGAATCTCAAACTGCGTACTGGACAGGTCTTCTGAGCGTCCCAGAGGCCTGTCCCATCAGTCTTTCAAATTTGACATGCCCCAAACCCAACTCCTGACTTCCCTGGGCTTCTTAGCTCAGTAATGATTTTCTCAGTTGTTCAGATCAACAAGTTTAGAGCCTGGCTGGGCGCTGTGGCTCATGCCTATAATCTTAGCACTCAGGGAGACTAAGGCAAGTGGATTGCCTGAGCTCAGGAGTTCAAGGCCAGCCTGAGCCAGAGAGAGACCCTGTCTCTAAAATAATAGCCAGGCATGGTGGTGGGTGCCCATAGTCCTAACTACTTGGGAGGCTGAGGCAAAAGGATCCCTTGAACCCAAGAGTTTGAGGTTGCTGTGAGTTATGATGCCATGGCACTGTACTGAGGGTGACAAAGTGAGATTCATTCTCCAAAAAAAAAAAGCTTAGAGCCTGAATTTGTACCCCTTTGACTTTTTTTAACCCCACAAATCATGAAACACTCCGATGTCTCCATCTTCAAAATACATCTCTGGACCAGGAATGGTAGCTTGTACTTGTAATCCCAGCACTCTAAGAAGCTGAGGCAGGAGGATTTTTTCAGGCCAAGAGTTTGAGATTAGCATGAGCTAGACCTCATCTCTACAAAAAAGGAAAATTAGCCTGGAGTAGCCTTGTAGCAGGGGCTACAAGGGAGGCTGGGGCCAGAGAATTGGTTGAGTCCAGAAGTTGGAAGTTGCAGTGAGCTACAATGATACCACTGTACTCTAGCAGGGGCAAAAAGGAGAGGAGACCCTGTCTCAAACGACAAAACAAAATAAATACATCTCCTTTCTCAGGTTGCCCTCTGCAGACTGGCAGAATCTTAGCTAAAAAATAGCTTAAACGTGGCACTGGGCCAAGGAGACTTATGAACAAAGGTTATTTGAGCCCCCTGGGTGCGGAAATGAGATGGCCTATGGACATGTTAGTAGAATTGATTATCACTTCATGCACAAACTTTGGTTTTCCTGTTTTCCTTTGTATCACATTATGAGCATTTTTTCTTGTCACTAAACGTTCCTTGAAGGTATTGACCTCACAGCTTGCAAATGCTCGCCAAGCCTAATGAGAGCTCTGGACAGAGAAATGGCCACCTGTATCCCCATCTGTCCCGGACTGTCCTGCATCTTTTAGGGACCCCCTGAACTGGCTGATTCCCTCCTGCATTAAGAAGGTCTTGTGAATTCCTCCCTAAAGATGAGGGGCCCTGTCCTGCTCCTCATTGAGTCCCCCAAAGCCAAGAGAGAAAAGCAGAGTCAGTTAACTTATCCTGGAGGCCATGCCACAGGCACTCAAAGGCTGCAAGGCCCCCTTATTCATCCCTACTTTGCCTGGAAGAAGTGCAGAAAGAGGCTCTGTGGAGCCAAAGGAATATCCCTGGGACCGTGGAAATTACCATATTTGCCAAGAGGGGAGCATAGGACATATGCCAGCCCAGGGTTAAACTCAGGGTTTATCTGGATTTACCTCCATTAATCTTCAGACCACCCACATGCTGGATCCATCGTTATTCACATTTTGTTGATGACCTTTATCAGACAGTGTGATGTCCAACAGAATGCCAGACCTGTTGCTTTTCCAACTTTCAAGCCTCCTGGCTCATTAATTCCCACAACAATCTTAACTTATCTGGTACTTTTAGCTCCATTTTGTAGACAGGGAGCTCGAGCTCAAGAGGATTTGATACTTTACTCTTGGTTTCTACCTAAGTCACAAATTAGTTTCTGGTCCAGCCAGACTAAGCAACTTCTCGCACAAAGCACACTTGTTACTCTGGACAGGAGAGAACTTCCTTGCCCATTCCCAGCTCACACAGAGCCTGCAGGGCTAGAGAATGCAGACCTCCTGGACTGAGTGTCCAGGCTGCCCTTCTCCATCCCAAGCCACACACGACTCTGACACCCTACCCTCCAGCACCTCCCAAAACCACCTCTGTGCACCAGGACTTGGGGGAGCCAGGTACACTGCGGGGGAGGTTCTAGATACCTCAAACCCAACACCTTTTCCTACCTGGAAGAAGCCAACAGGAGAGCTGAAAAGCACTGCTGTCAGAGGAAGATACTAGGTCTTGTAGGTTGAACCCAGCCCCACCCTCACCTGTCACCCTTCCTGATCTAATCAATTTGGCTCACATCCTATGGCTGGTTTAATCCTTTCTTCTCTGGTTGGGAAATGCTGCTTTGAGCTAGCTCCTCAGTTCTTCTCACAGTCATCTCAAATTCCTTGTTCTGATGCCCTGTCTGAGCAGGTGGTCTGGCTCACCCTCGTGTGCTATAAGGAACTGGAGACCAAGACACTGGGCCAGCCCACCCTGGCATCCCCCACCAGGAGAGAGGACATGACATTGGTAAGACGATTCTAAAACTCATCTGAGAAAACAGAAAAAAAAAAAAAAAAAAAAAAAGGCCAGGCACTGTGGCTTCCACCTGTAATCCTAGTACTCTGAAGTCTGAAGAGGGAATCTGGATGCTAATACTGTCACCTTGGGCCATCAGCTAAGTTCTCAGCAGCTGCTGAGTCTTTCACCATTAAGTGGAGATAACTTCTGTGTCCTCAGGCTACACTGAGTCAGTGAGGTGATGCCTGGGGGTGCCTATGGAGGGAACTCAACTGCAATGCCAGGAAGAGAGTAAGACAGGGACCTCCAGCCTCCCTGGAGCTGTGCAACAGTCACCACCACGTGGGACCCTTGTGATCTGACTAATAAGAATGGGAAAGATGCGTTTGCTCAGCTTGGGAAAAGGCCCATCCACAGGTCTTAAGAGAAAATCTCCATGACCAGTCAAGAGAAAACGAATGGAAAGCTTTGCAGTGCTAGCTCCCACACAGACACTCCCCCTCTGTATTTTGACCAAAGGGCCTCACAAATTAAGTGGCTGACCCTGGTGGAGGGTCCAGCCATTGAGGAAAGACCTCACATATTTAGGAACTAGACCCAATGAGGTCCCTAGTTCCCTGAATTCGTCCATTTTTTTCCCTTTCTTTTTTTGAGGCGGAGTCTCAAGCTGTCCCCCTGGGTAGAGTACCATGGCATCACAGCTCACAGCAACCTCCAACTCCTGGGCTCAAGCAAGTCTCCTGTCTCTGCCTCCCAAGTAGTTGGGACCGCAGGCACCCGCCACAACGCCTGGCCATTTTTTGTTGTTGTTGTTGTAGTCATCATTGTTGTCTGGCGGGCCCAGGCTGGATTTGAACCTGCCACCTTAGGTGTATGTGGCTGGCGCCCTAGCCACTTGAGCCACAGGCGCTGAGCCTACTTCCCTGAATTCGAATGCAACACTCTTTTTAGGCTTTATCTTTATTTGTCCCTCACCATAATGAATAAAAAAGTATAATCCGTGAAAATATAAAGATTCAACTTTTTAAAATTGTCATTCTGCAAACATGGCCACAGCCCCTGCCCAGGTTTAAACTACTAATTTACAGAGTGTGCGGCATGGGCGCGGCCACAGAGGCGGGTTTGAAAGGCAGTAACACAAAATATACAAAGAGGCTCTTTCCTTACATTGCATAGAAGAACCCCAACTTATTTCCAAATAACAGTTACAAATAACAGGTACAAAAATAATAGTTACATATCCCCTGATCATTTACTATAGAACCTAAGACAGATGTGTGACTAGACATAGAGAATATAAATGGTTCTATTAGGGAAGTGATACGTACACGGAGAAAGGTGGAGAGAGGGTTAAGTCAGGCTCCAATCTCTTAAGACGATGGGAGGGGAGAGGGGCGTGGTCATGGAGAGGCGTGGTCATTGTGGGGGCGTGGTCACAGAGCCAAGCCCACTGCCTTTCCCTTCAACAGGCCATAGCTCCCTGGACCCCGCTGGGGACATGTTAGAGGGTGGAGGGTCAGCAGCAGATGTGTGACTAAGACAGGGGCTCTAGAAGGCACAGAGAAGGCATCTGGGACCAGAAAGGCCATACTCCTTTTTTTGTAGAGACAGAGTTTCACTTTATCACTCTCAGTAGAGTGCCGTGGCGTCATACAGCTCGCAGCAACCTCCAACTCCCGGGCTTAGGTGATTCTCTTGCCTCAGCCTCCCAAGTAGCTGGACTATAGGCGCCCGCCACGACGCCCAGCTATCTTTTTGTTGCAGTTTGGCTGGGGCTGGGTTTGAACCTGCCACCCTGGGTATATGGGGCAGGCGCCCTACTGACTGAGCCACAGGTGCCACCCAGGGCCATGATCCTTTGACTCTTGGACACGGGCACAGTACTACACTGCCAGGTCCCTGAGCAGACCAGTCTCTCCCTGCTCCCCCAAGAAAATTCTAGGCATTTACAAGGCACAGAAACTGACAGGAGCAGGAGACCAAAGTTCTTCTACAGGAAATTGGAAAATGTTTGGAAAGAGCTTCCAGTGGATGCGTGAATAGATGGAAGGAAGTTGACCACTCTGTCTGTCCTAGAAAACTGAGCTGCACAGCAATAGGGGGAGGAAGAGAGGGATGGGGACCTGTCCATCCACAGATGGACCTGGGATTCCAGATGCATAGTGCCCGGAAAGGGACTAGAGAACTTGCATCTTATCCCCCCAAATCCAATGGACATTTATCTTACCAAGACAGCAGCATTAATCAATATGGCTTCTATATTAGCTAAATTCAGAAGAACATGGGGTTCTTTGGGCAACTGTCTCTCCCAAAAATGGTAAGCACTCCCTACCCCTGCCCCATCTCTCCAGCTCTGGAGCAGGTCCTCCCTCCCCAAAAAAGACAACAGGTGAGCCAAAGTCGGCCCTGAACCTCTCTGTAACTCATGTTGGCGTGCATCCTGGAGACGTTAAGACAGACACCACAGGTGAAATGTCTGGGCTGCTATAGCTGCCCAGGAGAGGGACCCTGACAGGGAATCGCAGAACACTAGGAAGTAGGACAGCCCCTCACCTGTGGATGTCTCCAAGTTTCCAAACAATCACACCATGTTCCCTGACCTATGGATCTGGGGCAAGGCTGGCTGGGAGCAGCACTCTAGCTTGAAGGCACACTTTGGTGAGATGCCGGAGCTCTGTGCACACACAGGCATACGCACTCCTATCCACCTTTGAGAACCTTCCATACACTCTTCTCTGGGGCTTTTTCCAAACAAAAAGGAAGGTTTATGTTTAAAAAGGGTCCTACTGAGCATCCAGGTTAGTGCGGACCTGATCATCTGCCCAGCCAGGCTCACTGAGTCTCCCTCAGTGTAGTCTGTACCTTCCTGAGGGTGGAAAACCAAGGGGCCAGAGGCTGAGACACCGCTGGCCCACAGGCTGGTATATGGGGTCAGCAGTGAGTATGTGAGGGAGTGAGGGCATGTGGTAACTCCACTGGTTAACAGGGGCCAGATCTCCTGAAGGTAGAAGGGTGCAGATGGGGAGGGAGCTGACCTGAGATCCTTCCCTACCCCAGGGCCTCCCTATAAGGAGGTGCTGACAGAGGTGATCTCTGGGTCTGGGGCACTGGCTGGAGACTTGAATTCTATATCATCAAAAGCATTGGGGACCTTGATGGGGATGCCCTGCACCTCCTGCACCTCCTCCAGGTCCTCACAGCACTTGCTGCAGCAACAGCACCTGCCACAGCCACACATCAGGCAGCACACGCGGCAGCATATGCGGCGGCAGCAGCAGCAGCGCCTCTGGCACAAACTGGTGAGTGAAGAGATGACGCTGTCCCAGGGCTTCAGCGAGTGCATCCACAGGGGCAGGAAGTTCCAGTTCTGGAGCTTCTTAGGCAGGATGCGGGGGCAGCGGGACTGCAGGAGCTTGAGACACACCACCAGGAGGAGGACGAAGAG